>VDFB02083113.1:0-13061 GCA_007258455.2 Sequoia sempervirens
GCTAACTTTTGACTATAGCGATTTAAAAAATACTACAAAAAATTTCACTGTGCTCAGGTCGTACAAGAGTTGCTATGTTATGTTTTTTGACAAAAACAACACTAGTTTTTGTACATCCCTGTTTTGAACCCCTTAATATCAACCATTTTCAAAATAAATTAGTAGTTTTGAAAGTAGACTTGGAGCACTTCAATCCTTGTTTTTGTTCCATCTCAAAATTTTGAGTGTAGTTATCCTCAATTTCATGTCCAAGGTCAATATTTCTTGATTTCAGGAAAAAAAAAAAAAAAAGTGGCCACTTAAGCCCCCTTTTTGGGAACCATCTTGGTGCACTTACCCCTCCAATTTTTCCTTGTTTGTTTTAGGTCCTTTTTTTCCATTATTCTTAATGTTTGGTTTTTTTTTTTTAATCTTTGAATGTGTTTGCTCCAACATCCTTTCTTCAATCATCTCTCCTTCCTCCTCCTCCCCTTCTTCCTCAGAGTCTGGTTCCAACTCACTTTCTTCCATTTCATACTATGGGGCTGTCAGCTTATAACTTCCCTAGGTTCATTCACAGTTTCCTCTACCTCTTCTTTTGCCTCTTCCTCCCCACCGACTAACTTCAAGTCTTCCTCCTTTTCACCATCTATACTTCCAATAGGGGTTATCCCTACATCTTGTGCTTCAACCAGAGACTTTTCTACCTCCTTGGGTGGGGAAAGTTGTTCCTCCCACACACATAACAACTTTATTCCACACAGTTCTTCTAGTGTCAAGTCGATGATCCCATCATCCCAAGACTCATTACTATTATCTCACCTCTCCCTCCCAATTGAAGCATTTATTGGGTCCTCAGGTCCAATGAGCAATTAGGGCTTATTGCTAAGTTTATTCTTGCTAAACTACCAAGATCATGCCCCTTGAAATATTCATTGGCTTTGTTGACATTCATCCTTCTATTGCACTCTAGTGTACCATGATATTTGGACTTACATATTGGGCACAATTTCATTTGATCCTCCCTTTTCACCTTTTGGTTCTAAACTCTACCATCCAGATAGATTTCTACTTCTTGGGAGAGGTTTTGATGGGGAACTAACCCTAAGCATATTCTAGTGTAGGTGCCCAAGCATTTGTCTTCTACATCTTTTTCCACCGATATGAGAGAGCCTAAGCTTTCTCTAATCTCGACTAGTGTGTCATCATCCCAAAATTCAATAAGAAGGTTGTACAGGCGTACCCACATTAGAACTTCCAAGATCTTATGATTCCATGGGTCAAATTTGGGGTACTAGCCAATCAAATGTACCCTTGCACTACCCAAATAGTGTGGACCACTGCTTAGGGCATTCCATTTCTCTTCTTTGGATGGAAACTCTACTAGGAAAAAATCATTTGGTAGTGCCCTAATCTGAATCTAGTCACCCCATTTCTTTCGACACCACTTGCCCATTCCTATATTGTACACTAGCCCCCCCATTTGAGAAAAATCCTCTTTTCCCTAAGTCTGTTGATTGAATGTTTTACTTGCTTCTTATCTACTTTAGCATAATGCTTCAATAGACTAGGGTTGGGAGACTTACAAATAAAATCCACCTACTGATGCTAGGCACCTTTATCTGCATTCACCTTCTCTTTCCCCTTCCATGGTCTGCTTGTGCATTCTTTGCTTCCAATCATCTCATGTCGCCAATTGGCAGAGGTATCCTTCCTTGGTCTTCATTTTTTCCAAAACCACCCATGTCAATTCCTTGTTGAGCCATTCCTACTCACATTACCCTGATTGTTGACATTTGGATTTCACCCAACTTTCCTTTAGTTCATCGCCAATGCTCCATATTCGGATTGTCAACCTTACGAGCACATCCATGGAAGTGTATGCCTTCTCTCCTAGCCCCTTTGACCATGATTTGGCTCTTGATCATGATGACTATTGTTGCGATATTTATTACTTTTGTACCTAGGGTGTGGCACTTATCCACCCATCAACCACCTTCAAACACCCATTGTGCCCTGTAAGCTCCTTCATCTACCCTCCTTTCTTCTACAAATTCTCCTTTTGAATGCCTATCTTCCTCAACATCACCCCACGCTTGCTTGCCTAAGTTGCTTGCTTTTTTTGGTCTTCCTCACTCATTTTCGCTTCTATTTTTATTTTCAATTTTATTTATATTAAATATTTAAATATTTTTACATTAAAAATCAAATCAATTAATTTAAATAATATTAAAAAATGTTGTGTACATATTTTATTTAACTAATTTAAATAATATTAAGAAAATGTTGTGTGTACATTTGATTTAATCAACCTATATAACATAAAAAATGACTAACATTTTTAAAAGGTATTGTGAGATGGGGTTAGAAATCAAATAGCATAGACAAAGTGATAGCCAACACTACTAAGCTATTAAACCTCATCAACAAGAGAATACAAACAAAATGGAGATATCAAAATGAAAGCAAACAAAATAAAGCACTCCCCATATTGTAGTTGATTCCTTCTCTTGCTCTCCTTCTTCTTGTTATGCAGCTCAGTTTGTTGAAATGTTTGTGCAAAACACCGCAAATGGTAGCAAGAAAGTTGGAGACAATTAAATTAAAATGAAAATGGAGAAGGAAGGTTGCTTTTATAGACAACCCTTTGAATGGATGGCTGAGATTAATCCTCTAGAAGGATTCCAAGATCAATGGTCTAGAATTGATGCACCAAGAATATACTATTCTTGGAGGAATCATGACAGACAGACATGTAGGGACATGTAGGCTATGACAGACATGAGGGACATGTAGGCTATGGCAAACATGGGACATGTAGACTATGACATGAAATAATGGCAGGGTATCTTTGACCAAGTGGAAGTGCATAAATAATTTATTCAAAATGGAGGAAAATGACAAATGGCAAATAAAGGATAAATTATTTATTTAGATAAAATGACAAAATGAGCATTTAATTAAATGGGGAGGTGGAAATTAGACATGGATAATTAATTTGAATTATTTATCCAAAAGAGAGGAATGAAACACAATTAAATAATTTCAACAATTATTTAATTATAGAAGAATAAAATGTCAAATAATGATTTATTTAAATATAAAAATGTTTTATTTAATTATTGAAGAAATAGATATATTAGCGACACAATTAAATAATTTTAATTGATCAAAATAGAATAAAGATGAGAAGGTGAATTAATTAAATAATTAAAAATTATTTAATTAATTAATTATTAACATTATTAATATATTCACGTTGTCGGATGCTCATGAGACTTAGGTATATTTTTTTGTTAAAACTAAATAATAGTTTTTAACATTATTAATATATTCACTAGAAAAAATATTCAAATAATTGGATACAATTTGAAGAACATGAGTAGGTAATTATATATATATAATATTTTGTTATCATATTTTTAAAATATTTTGAATGTGTTCAATTATTAAAATATATAATTTTATAAAAATTAAATAATTTTTTTTAAAATATAAAATTTTATAAAAAATAAATTTACATTCTATTAAAAAATTATTATTTTTCTATGTTTTTTAAAATTTAAAGAATTATCTAAAATCTTATAAATAAGATTTAAAATTTTATTTTAAAAATTTGAACATTATTTGTTTATAAATAATCAAATTAAAAAATTATAAATAAAACATTATTTCTAAATCAAAATTTACACATTAATTTATATCAAAGATATTAAAATTTTAATATTTAAATTAATTTAATATCAATAAGATTTTAAAAGATTTCAATAATTTCTATGTTAAATTATTAAAATAAAATATTCTATTTTTATTAATTTTTAATAACATTTTAAACATTCTCAAGTTTTGGAAAATTATAATTAAATATTTATTAAAATAAAATAAAATAAATTAAAATAATAATGTATATTTAAAATATTTTAAAAGTACTCTCCCCACACGCACATATTACATACTCTTGACGGGGTATAAAATGCAACCAGTAACCGGCCTAAAGGTCAGGTCCCATGGAGGTAGGCTTCCTAAAAAAATTCAGTGGACTTCCTAAGAAAATAGAAGCCCAAGCCTGCCATGAGACCATGCAGTAAGCAGTCAGCGCTTTGTATGTTGTTTAAGCCCAGCCAACTGTAACAGCTTTCTGCGAGTCCGGCAATTTGACCAAATAATTTTATCAATGAAGCAACATCCATGATTACTACTTTTATATATTTATCTTATTTTCTGAAAATTTTAACATACAGGTAGCAACCAGAATACAGAAAAGCAGAATGATTATTACTTCCATATTTGATGTAACGAACCGTGAGATTCTATGCGAGATGGGAACAAAGGCTTTATAAATATATATTTAAAATGATCACACGACTCACTTAGCTGCTTCATGGCGAGTATCAGTTACCTTGGTGCCTGTGGACATAACAAAACAAATGATTATCAAGGCACCCAGGTATGTTTTTCCCTTATTTGTCAATTCGTCTGAAATCTTTGTTGAGTATCAGGGGATGTAAAATAAAATTTCTACTTCAAACAAACTGGTTAGGTGAATATAGCATTAGCAGCAATAACAGTATCAATGAGTTCCCAAAACCATATCACAAAGACAACTCAACTAAGCAAGGCTATTATAGCATTGGAGAGAATGCTATTCATGGACAATTATGGTCTGCTGTGGGTCAGCAAGTACGCTCAACAGATTCGCAAACATATGCTTGTCTCTTACAAGATTGCGTTAAGAAGAGAGCATTGTCAGAGGGAAAGAGAGTCCATGCCCACATGATACAGACAGGATATAAGTTGGGTATGTTTGTATATAACGATCTCCTCAACATGTATGCCAAGTGTGGTTGCTTGAAAGATGCAGGCTATCTGTTTGACAGAATGCCTGAACCAGACACGGTCTCATGGAATGCACTGATTTCAGGTTATGCACACCATGGATCCAATCAGCAAGTCCTGAAGCATTTTTGCCAGATGCAGAAAGCGGGCATGAAACCTGATAGTTTCACTTTCACTAGCATTCTGAGCTCTTGTGCCTACCTTGGAGATCTAGATAAGGGGCAACAACTGCATACCCATGTCATTAAATTTGGATTCCAGTCACAAACTTTTGTGGGGAATGCTCTTATTGACATGTATGCGAAATGTGGAAAAATTGAAACTGCACACCAATTGTTTCTTGAAATTCCCAATAAGGACGATGTTTCATGGAACGTATTGATTACAGGATATGCCCAGATTGGGTTGGGTGAGGAAGCTTTGAATCTCTTTTGTCAAATGCGAAGAATGGGATTTAAAATGGGATATTTTACATTTGGTAGTGTTCTCAAGGCATGTGGAAGTGCCATTGTTGGGCAGGGTAGACAGGTCCATGCTTGTATTGTGAAAACTGGATATGAGTCGAATTCCCATGTGGGAAGTGCCATTCTTGACATGTATTGCAAATGTGGAAGAATGGAAGATGCTCAGCAATTGTTTGACGAAATCCCTGAGCAAGAGGAAGTATCGTGGAATGCATTAATTTCAGGATATGCTCAGAATGGTTATAGTGAAGAAACCCTGAAACTCTTTTGTCAAATGCAATGGGAAGGTCCCAAGGCATGTCACTTCACATTCGGTAGTGTGCTTAAGGCATGTGGCAATATAGCAGCTCAGAAACAAGGAAAGCAGATTCATACATATATCATTAAATCTGGATTTGAATCTGATATTTTAGTGGGGAGTGCAATTCTTGACATGTATGCGAAGTGTGGGAGCCTAGAAGATGCACGAGCAATGTTTTACAAAATGCCACATAGAAATTTAGTTACATGGAATACAATTATTGCTGGCCTTTGTCAAACTGTGGGCAACGAGGAATCCCTGAAATACAACATGGAGGCACTGAACCTTTTTTGTAAAATGCTCCGGGCAGACATGAAGCCAAATCACTTCACTCTGTCTAGTACTCTCATAGCATGTTCAAATTTAACTGCTCTAGAGCATGGACGTCAACTCCATGTTTACACAATAAAAAATAACTTTGAGGTAGAAGAGTTTGTAGGAACTTCCCTGGTTGGAATGTATGCTAAATGTGGGGCCATAGATAATGCATATAAATGCTTTGAAAACGTGCTAAAATGCGATGTTGTCTCATGGAATGCAATGGTTGCAGGTTATGCTCAGAATGGGTACAGTGAGAAAGCATTGAAACTATTTCAGCAAGCGCTAAGGGAAGGCATAAAATTAGATGAGATAACATTTAACACTATTCTTAGTGTATCTGCTAACATAGCAGCTTTGGAACAGGGCAAGCAGGTCCACACATACACTATTAAAAATGGATTTGAACCATGGGTGGTTGTTGGAAATGCTCTTGTTGGCATGTATGCCAAGTGTGGAAGCATTGATGATGCATGTAAAATCTTTGAAATAATGCCTCTGCGAGATGCATGCTCATGGACAGCACTGATTTTAGGGTATGCTCGGCATGGATATGGGAGAGAAGCTCTCCAAATTTTTGAACAGATGCAACAAAATGGAATGAAGCCAAATGAAATAACCTTTCTTGGAGTTCTGTCTGCTTGCAGTCATGCAGGTTTAGTGAATGAAGGCCATTATTACTTCAATTCCATGAGTAGAGATCATGACATCCAACCAAGAGTTGATCACTGTGCTTGCATTGTTGATCTTCTTGGCCGTGCTGGACGCCTGAATGAGGCAGAGCTCTTCATCAAGAAAATGAAATTGAAATCTGATGCTGTGGCATGGCGTGCCTTGCTCAGTGCATGCAAAATTCATGGTAATGTTGTTATAGGTAAACGTGCTGCAGAACATATTCTCGAGTTGGAGCCAAATGATGCCTCAGCATATGTGCTGCTTTCAAAGATGCATTTATTGGATGGTAATTTGGATGAGGCAACAACATTAAGAAATATGATGAAAGGGAAGGGGGTGAAAAAAGAACCTGGACTTAGTTGGATTGAAATCAACAGTAAAGTTCATTATTTTGCAGTACGAGACAGATCTCACCCACAAACAGAGAATATATATCTAAAATTAGATGAATTATTACTGGAAATGAAAGAAGCAGGGTACGTGCCAGACACAAACTTTGTAATAGATGACATGGAGTATGAGTAGAAGCGTTTCTTTCCCATCAATTAGGTCCACCATTCAAGTTGAGGTTGGTCGACTGTCACCTTTGACTACTACACTTTACTCTTTACTTTCTTTGATAATTTGAATGGATTATAGAAATTGATGAACAATGTGTTAAAATGGATCATGGTATATGTAGCAATTTAAGGCAAAGCCAGCTTTTGTTTTGGTGGGATTTGTATGAATTTCTGAGACATGCTCAAGTAATGCTGGTTTACAAAATTCTTAGATCCAAGCATGAAGACCAAATTCCTTTAGATGGACTTGTTATATGCCTTCTTAAGTATACCACTTCATAAGAAATCAAATTTGATTTAATTTTAAATCTTTGTAATGTAGATAATGTCATAAGATTTCCTTTGTATGCGAAGGGCTTAGAAATTCTGTTGATGATGCCCTTCACGATAAAATGTACTGATTATGAAGGGTTTAGAAATTATGTTGATGATGCCCTTCACAATAAAATGTAATGATTGTGAAGGGTTTAGAAATTATGTTGATGATGATATTCATGATAAAGTGTACTGATTGGAAAAAAACATTGTTTCCCTGAAAGTATTTGAAATAATGCTATAAAATTTTTCTGTGTGATCTATATACTTTCATTAGAGCCTATAACCTGCATACGTCTCCAGGTTTCTGAGTTCAGGGAATCTTGTAAAATATAAATGATATGATATAATCCTCTCAGATTGCACAGCTAAAACCATGATAGAAAACATGAAAAAGGTGGATCAAACAAGAGATGGCTGCAAAAGCTGATTGCTATGCAGCCTTCATTAGCGTGTGTTGATTAGATGTACAAGGATGAGGTGTTTGTTGGCTGATTAAGGCCAATTACATGCAAAATGAAAAAATAAAATTACAAAAATAGAAATATTTTCAAGTGAAGAGTGATTCTTGTCAAATTGATTGGTCTAGGTTCTTCTAAATTACCTATTTGTCTTACAGTGTTTGATCAGTTACCAACCACACAATTCTCAAAAACCTTATATGATATATTGATATCCTTCTTCATAATAGGCATACTCCAAATATAAATCAAGTTTAAACTTTAAACTTATAGTCTTATTCCCATGATTGGGGTGGACTTGTTTGGAAGTTGAAATTTTGGCTGAGTTGCAATATGGATCTCTCCTTTTCTCGTTTCATGGGGTCATACTGAAAATTTAAAGTGGGTTCATTCCAACGTTGCACTTTCCCAGACAATAGAACAGCTGCATGCTCTAGAATGTTTTGCCTGGTTAATTATTTGACATACATCTTTATTCTTTTAACGTGATAGTTTATCCATATGCTATAGATTAATCTGTAGTTTGAGTTGTGTTTGAGAATAATGTGGGTCAAGGTTATTCCAATTTGCAATGAAGCAGAATTGATGTTTATAGGGTTTAAGTAAGTGTGTCTGGCTCTTCTTGCAGCATTTGTTTTCTTGCATACCATACAGTTTCTCAAACCCCTTGTAGGAGATCTGTGTCCTTTGTCACAGGCGTACAACATCATAATCAAAATCAGTTTTCAATGACAGGAAAGAATATTGTTTGAAAATTGGTTCAAAACACGAGGGATACATATGGAGATCCATAATGATTGCATTGTTTTCTGCTGAATCTTATACTATTTTATTCAAATAAGGTGTTTTGTATAAAAGATGGCAAAATTCAAATTCCATAATCATGTGCCCACAATTTTTTAGTGTAGCTCCACATGGTGTCTTTTTGTGAGCATTGTATGCATTCAATAAAGCTTAGATCAACTTATGTCTCAACGTGGATGCAGGATATTGAGATTTGGTTATTTGTGAGAAATTTAAAATCAATGCCATAGGTCATAAGCTAATGTCTCCAACTCTTCTTGCAATAGTTTTTTATTGCCAGCAACAGTTTAAAAAATTTGAAACCCTCTATACTTACAGTATATGTCTCATCTTGGAGACTTATGTCTCTAATTGGAACTCATTGTATCGATTCATTTATAAGTCAGCTCAAATATTGTAGGGTGAATATGGGCCTCAACTTATATCATCTCAGACTGACGTTTTTTGTCTTGAAAAAGTAAACAACTGAAATGTTATGTAATTGTGCCCTCATATGTTTTATTTGGTTCTATGATCTATCCATACAATTATCTTATATTCATGTGGCTGTGTTTATTCTGTTATCCATTACACAATTTACAAGGACCTTAGCAGGATATTTTCTTATTAGTAGGCCTTGATAAAGGAGTGAATTTGTTTGAGAGTGGACAAAACTGTACGGGAAGTAAATATGGGTTCTCCATTTGTAATTGCATGTATCCATGTTGGAAACTTCTACCAGATTATTTGCTGCCTTGTTCAAACAAAGCTTTCATCAAACAGGGCACACTTGCAACCTCTAAATCATGGTGCTGGGAATATACTTAATGATTCAAAAATTACTAATCCACGAGCAGAGCTGTATTGGAAGATTAAAGGACCCTTGTGATTGAGATGATTATGTAAAGCACTAAAGAACCATTACTAAGTAGTTATGCCTAAACGTGCTCTTCTATACAAGAATTTTGAGCAGTTCCTGTAATATTAGGAAAAGAAAAATAGTAAAGAAAGAAACCTTTCAATCACAATATACCATATATGTGTTAGAACATTATTCAATTGTTAAATCCCAGCCCTTACCTTGGACTCCACACAATCATTTGGTCTACTTCAAAAATAATTTCATTCTGATAGTTTCAACGGTCTTCCAAAGCTTCATGAAATTCAGAATCTACCATCACTCACCATGCCATTCACACTTCATGTTGGGCTCCTTTTTTAACTAAAAAGAAAATGTACCTTATGTTGCACAAAAGAAATATGAGATTTACGTTGGCTGAACAAAAGAATTATAAGAAAAAAGAAAGTAAAAGAAGCATTTGAGCCTGAATGCCAACATGATTTCAAACTGCGTACATTTAACATTGATATTCATTTTCAAATTCTTTTTGAATGTCTTGATTCTGGTAGATGGCAGGCTCCTCTTTTGCATAGGATGTATGGGCAGAGTCACACACCAATACTGTATATTTGATCAATACTATATGGTTGATAGGCAGGCCGCAGAACACAGCCTCTCCAGAAACCTCTTTTTATTCTTCAAGATTAAAGTATCTGTCAAATCTATTGATTTTTTTTTTCTTTTTTGGTTTGCAGTGAAATTTGTTTTATGTATGATCAATCCCGAATTTTGGGTATGTTGAAGGAAACTTTTCCAGTGGAAGTAGTGGATTGATCTATCTATTGATGAAAAAGAGTCTGCAGTGATGCCCCAATCATCATCTTTAGATTTTCTTTAAGAGTGACAAATCTGCAGGTTCTGTGGCAATAATGAATCTATCTGATTTAATGGGAGTTATGTTAATTGGAGTTTCTGGATACTTTTGAACCTCAAATGGTGCCTCAGCTTCAGGAGCAATCTACAGAAAAACAATAGTAACTGGATTTATGATTGAAATTACAGATGGTGTGCCAGATTGAAACAATAGTCTTAAGCATGTTAGGAAGGGATGATAAGAATGGTGGCATGAGACCAAAGGATGACTGGGATTGCCTTGATGATGAAAGCTAGTTTCATGTCTCACCAGCTAGAAATGATATAGCCCTTTAGGTGGGAAAGGGCAGTTTATTGATTGGTGAAAGAAATCTACTTTCATGAAACAGATAGCATTTTGCGCTGGTGGATTCTGGCTGGTGCAGGGAGTAAAAGTTGGTAGCATTGGTAACTCTTCTGGATCTTGCACATAGAAGGGGTTCAACTTTGGCTTCCATGTCATGTGAAGCATAAGGATGCAGGGTGTTGATGCCAATACTTCCATTTTGGGACTCAGCTTAGTTCATGAGCTATTTACTTAGCTTTCTTCTAATTTGATGCTTTGGCTGACGAGGTGCAAGTTATGCTGTTGCATTGAGTGTCTACTAGATGAAGAAAATGCGCAGATCTGGATTGAGAAATGTTGTCTTTGTCAGGCAGAGATACAGGTTGATACATGCCCAACAGCTTCATGTTATGTATGCAGCTCAAAGCAGTAAAGGAATTTCCCTGCTCTCTATTCCAGAGTTGTTTGCAACTTTACAAATTGCACGAATGCTGTTTTGAGCATTAGTAAGAAGAGCAAGAAGGCACTTCAAATGAAGCAATTATTTGTACTTCACCAGATTGCAATACAGCTCAATTCCATCTCTGGAAACGGAATAAACATGGATGTGACCTCCACAGTGGTACTTCACTTCCACTTTAATCTGTTTTCCCTTCATTGACACACTCTGATTGAATCACTTTGTTTTTCTTTATAGATTCTCTGACTGCATTATTTTCCAGGTTGACTTAATTGATGATACTATTCTGACTAGACCGTGAAATTTGGTTTCCTCATGGCTTTCACAGCTGAAATGATTATCATGGACTGTCATAGAATTGAGGAATTGATAGTGAGCTCCATAACACCATGAGTTTGATTGCCAGGACTATGTATCATCTCCTCAAAGCCCCTGCACATCTGACACTTTAGATGTGTGGTGTCAAAGCAGTATATGCACTTCTTGTCATTTTTTCCTTATGATGGACACAAATTTATATTTTAGTGAATTCTCGACCAGGTAGTTATCCAACTGCAGATCACTATTGCTGTGAAAGACCAGAAGATATGTAAAATCCAAATGACAGTCCTAGCCTCAATGTTGATCTGGAAACTACGACAGTCTTAGCTGCCAAATCCATTGCATTTGAGGCATCAGATAAAGCATATCTCAAGCGCTTTTGAAAACTGCAATCGGCATTAGTCAAGTAAAAATTCTTCAAGAATGTCACTTTCATGTTTATTTAGCTACCGACCAGTTCTAATTGTTTGAATTTGTTTGATGCGTGTAACTGTTTTTCTGTCTTGCAAACAAATACAGTGGAACTTAGAGTGATAGCCTCAAAGCAGGAGTGTGTCCTTTCTACTAACTTTGATCGATAGCAATTTTCTATGTGTTCTACAACTTGAACTGAATGTTGATTACATTATGTCGGGAAAATCCTCAATAGCTTCAAATGTGATGGGACATGTCCCTTTCTTCCCAAAATGCATTCATCGCAGAAGCTAGTTGCGTCCTCTATTCATTCCTCCCAACATGCAATGGTTGCAGAAATTCATTGCACGGTTTCATTGGCAAAGTATTCTATGATTATTTCATGAGAATACAGTAATATTCAGCTGAACATTTGCACATCTATAGAAGTTTTCGAGCAGTCATTTTTGTTACCATAACCAAAGTGACCAGATTTACCAAAATCCAATAATTATGTGTATGTAATTATCAGCTAACAAGATTGTATGGTTGCACAATGTATTACATTGCCAATGTTATTTAGACTTGCTCGGAGAATGCCTTCATGATTATCCCCTCACTTTTCTTCATATCAATGTAAAACTAAAATAGTAAAATATGACTGGATCTCAAACCCGAAAGTGAAGAGTCTGCTACTCTAAACGGGAATAACGTTTACTACTGCAGAAATTTATCCATGTCTACATTTGGATGTTTTACCCCATCTATGTGACTGTTTAAATGTGTTTTCTGTTTAAATTTAAGCAACTCGAGTTTTCCCATACATAAATTTTACTATGGTAAAACGATAATTTGGAATCTTTTCCTATTTTAATGGAGCAGCTGCTGTTTAGGAATTGAAAATATGCTGTGAAAAAGCGGTGATTGGAGGATAGAGATAATTGATGCTGACATTGGCGTAATCTTATCTTAAGAAGATAATTGATACTGCTAAGATGCTGTTTTTTCCAGCCTTGCTTCCAATCTTATCTTCATAGCTGTGCGGCTTTGTGTTTTGTCTATCTTTAGTCTGTTTGTTTTAAATCTTTGTTGTTTTGTTTTTTTCTTGCAAATAAAGCATGCTTTTTGTCATGCGTTGGTTTATTCTTGTTGAAGT
>VDFB02083114.1:0-19543 GCA_007258455.2 Sequoia sempervirens
CCAACATAACCATCTACGTCATTTTTTAGTGATCTCATATCCAAGAGGTTAAATCCAAACAATTCTAGGTTCCACAGCTTCAATGATGCATTTATCAATTTTGACAAAAAATGTGATATTATCTCAAAATTTTCCACTACAGACTTAGGGATCATTTCCCATTCATGCATTCTCTTCTAAAATACTGTGAAGAAAGCAGTAAGTGCCTCATTTTGATATTTTCTTATCACCAATGCTACGTGGATGTTAAAATATTTTATGGGATACAAGACTACTACTCCATGTAATATTGCTTCTTCCTAGAAGCTCCTTCAGAAAATAGAATAGCAAACAAACTACTAAAGAACCAAATTTGAAAGGATATTTCTTATCTTTAGTTTGCTTTAGATTTTCAAAAAGTTGTTGTGAGAGCAACTAACACAAATCATAGTCCTTTCCCTTTCCCACCATTTCATGGGCTACATGAATTTCTATAGCTGACACAAAATTCTCTTTGTTGGTATAGTATATCTTGTATCTATGTGACCAAAAAGTGTATACCTTGCTTGATATGGGAATAATTGATGATAAATTGGACATAATGAGGCCTTGATTTGGTGTTGTGAGGTGTTTTACACATCCAAATTAGGTTGTGGACCCTTGAAAATGCATTAAATGATGTCTTGTAAAGGTGTTGTAAAGAATTGCAAATGACTTCCACACTTTTCTTGACTTTTATTAAGCATTTAAGTCTAATGGTCCTTTCCCTCCCACTTTTGAATTAAAAAGTTAATTTTTCCCTCTTCTTCTATAATTAAATAATTATTTTAATTATTTAATTATTTATCAGCCTCTTCTCTCTATAATTAAATAAATGTTATATTTATTTAATTATTTATCCTTTCTTTATCTCCCCAATTAAATAATTATTTTTAATTATTTAATTATATAATTTGTTATCACCTTTCTTTCTAAATAAATAAAACTAATAATTTATTTATTTCTCCTATGTTGGCCACCTATATTAAATAATATTTATTATTCAATTTCTCCTATCACCTCTTTTTCCATGCCAATTTTATCTTCCACCTCAAGTCTTTATCTATCCATGTCTTTCTTCTCTCAATTAACCTCCACCCTTGATTGAATTATTTTCTAGTTTAATATTGGCCCTTGATCATGATCCTTATTCTATCCATTCACTTAACTCTCCTCTATAAAAGGAGACCTTTAAATCCTAATTCATAATTCATTCATCCATCATTCATCATTCATCCATGTTGTCAAGTCAAGAAAGCTAGGGTTTTAGCATTCTAAGTTATCAAGATAGCTTTCTACGACATTCAAGAGAAATATTCTTCATCCATTGTTGCAAAAAATAAAGATATATCATCATGGTGAGTTTATAATTACATTTTTTCATGTTTCATGTTTCATTAACTTATTTCATCATTTTGATTTAATTACCTAAATGGGGTTTGACCAAAGCAAACCCCCAATCCCTAGCAATCAACATTTTCTCTCTATTCCTTTGTGTGATTGTAAATTTAGGTGTTTTGATGGATTGAACATGATTTCAGAATAGGTTTCAAACTTGTTGGAATCATCTCCCTATTGGAAAGGTCAAAATATCCACAAAAAGTCACTTATAGGCCGAATTTGGCAATTTCAGAACCGGACACCTAGAGGAATAGAAAGAGTAGACTGAGAGCTTCTGACTCCACTTTTGGATTTTCAAAAAATCCAGAGTGGACTAAGTCACCATTAGTGGTGACTTAGTCCCACTATACATGTTTTTAAGAAATTTTTGTAGATTCAAATACCCATTTGGTAGATTCCTATTCCGGAAGAATTTCCTTGAAATTGGACTAAGTTTCCCATCTTGGCATAAGTGTCCCAGTCAACTTTTCTAGTCAACTCTGGAGGTTTCTAGATCCTCTCTACATTGGACTTTAGATTCCAGGTGCACCTCTCCAGTCTTGTTTAATTGTATTATTGTTTACTTGCATTCTTAGGTGTTTTTGCATACATCATTGTGTTTTCAAACACTTTGCATTTCTTAGGTTTTGCATTAATAATCATCTTTCTTTTTTAGTTTATCACTTTATGAAATTCTATTTAGGCATATTGAATCCATCCTTGCATTGATTTTGAGTGTAGAAATTTCCCATTTTGGCCCATCTTTCTCCTTTTATGTGAAAAACCATAGAAGCGCATGAAAGCATTAGGGTGCCAAAATCTTTGTTTACAATATCCAATGACCACAGTTGCATATCTTATCATAGGATTCCATATTTTATTCATAGTGAGAGCTCTTTAATAAAATTTTGCTCTTGTTAGCTCCATTACATCCTTGTTCTTTGCATATTTCAACACAAGTATAGGTTCGGTATCACAAAGTCTAGTAATCTCCCTTATGACTTCCTTAGTTATCAAGCCAGGAATATTAGTCCATAAGAATTTATTGTGAACTCTAATTAATTATATTCTCACATTCTTAAGACCATCATCATAGATGAACCATGGAAACATCTACTAGACATCCAGTTTCTTCTTCACTAGGTTTTCATACTTAGGCTTGATATTGAAATTATCTCTAGTAAGTTGGACTATCTATAGGTGTGTGAGTTTTGTATGGTTGTGTTCTTCCATCTTCTTGTGGATGTATGCCCTAACATCCTTGGTACGCAAAACCCTATATGGAATACTAAAAAATGCACCTAGAGGGTTGTTCTCAAACACTTTCATGGGATATTTCTTGAATTTTGGTTGGGGTTTCTCACTAAAATTTACCACTATAGGTGTTGTCATCTCTACTAAATTCAAAATATTTGAAAATAAAATTCTATTTCAGCTTTAGACAATAGTAAATACCTTTTTCTTACTCAACTAGAATTAGGGTTCTTTGCTTCTCAAATCGCCTTCAAACTCTTGAACTTGCTTTAGTTCACACTTACTTGCTCCAAATGCATAAGGTGAATGAAATCAACAAGGGAGATGCATATAATCCCTTCAATTCTACACTAGATTTTTATTTAATTCATCAAATAATAAAGTTGGTAAAACCTTCTCTATGTAACAACAAACCTTAAATCACTCCACAAATATCCACATTTGCATATTTTCTTCTGGATTTTTCTTCAAAAGATCCATACTATCCCTATCTATCTCATATCTTCATGCCAAGCCATGACACCTCATATTGGGAGGTGGTTATATGATTTTCTATTATTGCTCCCCCTAAGCTAGTGCCTAGGTTCAATTTCTAGAGGAATTATATGCACTAGAGGGTCACACATATTCATTTGTAGTCTTTGATTCTTCCTTGTTCTCGGGTTCTTTTTTTTGTGCAAATATTTTTCATTTCTTTCTTTACTTCAGTTAGATCAATCTTTTTAATTGGTTCATTTCTCTTTACCAAATTATCCTTGAATTTATATTTTTTACAAAATCTAGCAATATGTCCAGGTCTATTGCAACTATTACATATCATAATTCTTTGAGCATTATTCCTTTCATTCATCTTGAATCTATATGTATTAGCTTTGTGTCCAAATCCATAACATGTATAACAATAAACATTGAAATATTAAATCATTCTACCACTATTTTATGCATTCATCATTTGACTTGTACATTCATTTGCTCTATGCCCAAATCTCTTGCAGGTAAAGCATTCTTCTATATTCCATTACTCTATGTCCAAATTTATTGCAAGAATAATAGATAACATTAAAAGATGGGTACCTTTGAGCATTTGGTTGTATGATGGTAGGTCTTCTAGCATTATATCTTTGATTCCAAAACTTGCCACTGTTGTTCTTATCTCTAGTATTCTCTGCATTAGGTATCCGATCTTCTTTTGAGCTTTCCCCTTTTTCAATTCCTAAACTACCTTTGTCTTTGGATGCTTTCTGTCCTACAATTAACTCATCAAGAATTGTAGAAATTGTCTTGAATTTTTCCTCATGAATTTTTTATTTCTCTAGATCTAATTTCAGATTTACCAATTTTTGTTCAAGCCTTATGTATTCATCAATCTTTCTTTTTAACATTACATTTAGACATTCCTTAATTCTTTTATTTTCTTCCACTTGCACTTTCAGTCCAGTGATGTTCTCATTTTCTTATTTCAATTCTTCATTGACCTCTTTATGTCTTTCTCTGAATTTATTGATTTTCTCTCTCAATTTTTTGATGCAGTCATTTTCTTTAATATTTTCCTTTAGATCTCTATTTTCAACTTCAATTTTTTCAAGGTCTTCAAGAGAAACTTCTATTTTTCCATCTTTTTCAAGCATGCAATATTCTTTTGTGTATCCAATAGTAGAAATCACTTCTAGAGCCATGTGTTCAAATTCCAAGATCTTCCCAAAGTGATCAAGCTTCTTCCAAGGAACCAAGTTTTGATACCAATTGTTGAACACATAGAATACTGAGAGGGGGGATGAATTAGTATTCTAATTAACCATCCAATTACTAACCATTCAATTTTCAAAGAATAATTAATAATTATAAGGAATGAAAGCATGAACAATCCATAAGACCAATAAAACATTAACACCAATATTTTTATGTGGAAAAAACAAGATGGGAAAACCATGGTGAAGATTAACTCAAATTATGTTATAATTGGTTATAAGATATTATAGAAAGGCTCATTTCTAGGAGGACTCACTATCCAAGTGAAATCACTGTTCACATAGAAAATAAAGATACAAAGAGGTGGCTTCAAAACCAAAATTTGAATTGAGAAAAGTGCATCTAATATATGTTGAATTCAATTCTTTTGAAGCTCATAACACACTTTGATCAACTCAAATTATAAGTCTCTACCCTACTATGTATTCACACACCTTTTCTCAAAATTTACAACTTGAAAAACATCTTCAAGTCAACTACACTCACCTTAAATTTTACAAATTCAAAATAGGTTGGCACTAAGCATCCCCATGGTGGATAGGATCAAAAGTGGACCAATAAAAAACTTAATTGGGACCCAAATCAATACTTGCATGCCACACTATGCCCTCATTAATACTTAAACATCTTTGAATGTAGTGTAAACACTAGGTCAGTCGTTACCCTTGCAAACACCATTAAACTTTAAATTACACACTTCCTCAAATCCAACGACAACTTGCAAACCACACACCATGCATCATCATGACCTAGAATATTCCTCTATCACCCTAAAATCCATCAAAATCCTTCACAACAATTCACACCTTCAGAATGTACACAACTTGTACACTCAGAATACACTGCCAAACACTGCAATTCTAAAATCCATCTTCCTAAGTACCAAACCACGAATCCTCTTGACATAGGCAAGAGACCAACACTCTCAAAATAACTTCATAATTGCAAGACCATACAAACAACTGTGAAGAAATCTAGAGAAAAAAAATTTCAAGAAAGAAGACTTCACATCAATTTGATAAACTTTAATGTCCTTATGTGAAAATTTCTCGTCAAAGTCTATTCCTTCAACTTGTGCATAGCCCTTACACACAAGCCTTGCCTTGTTTCTTACCACTTCTCCATTCTCATTTAGCTTGTTTCTAAATACCCACTTATTACCAATAATGTTTTTGTTTTTAGGTCTAGGAACAAGTTCCCACGTTTGATTCTTCTCAATCTGCATTAGTTCTTCTTCCATTGCCTTCATCCAATGTTCATTTTTTCATACCTCATTCACTGTTTTAGGTTCAACATTAGAAAGTAAACACATATTTACCTCTACTTCAACAACTCTTCTTCTTGTCAACATGCCTTTTATTTTGTCTCTAATGATCTGTTCTTCAAAATGATTTCTCTACCCATATTTAGAGGTCTTAGGGGTCTTTTTTGGAGCTTCTTCCTCTTCTTTATACACTTTGTTTTCCTTAGCTTTTTCTTCTTCTTCACTGCAAGCAGGTTCATTGGACTCATCCATCTATTACCACTGGATTCCTCAAATCTTCATCAACCTTGACACTTACACTTTCAACAATCCTTCTTAGCCTTTTGTTGTAACATCTGTAAGTTTTTCTTTTAGTATAATATCCAAGGAAGATACCTTCATCAGAACTTGCATCAAACTTTCCTAAGTTTTCATCATCTCTTTTGATGTAGTATTTGCTTCCAAATACTCTAAAGTACTTGACAATAGGAATTCTTCCATACCACAACTCATAGGTAGTCTTTGAGTTGCTAGTGCTTTCTTGAACTCTATTAAGTATGTAAATGTTGGTATGAATCACTTCTCTCTAGTAGACTTCTAATAGGTTAGATTCTTTCATTATAGTCCTTGCAGCTTCTTGAACAATCCTATTTTCCAACCACTCCATTTTGTTGAGGAGTCTAGGGATAGAAAAGTTCCTTTTATGCCATGATTCTCACAAAAAATGTTAAATTCATTAGAGGTGAACTCTCTACCTCTATCAAACCTCAAACATTTGATCTTCAAGTCCATCTCATTCTCAACAATAACTTTAAATGCTTTAAATCTATTTAGGGCTTCAGATTTTTGTTTAAGAAAAGTAACCCATGTCATTCTAAAGTAATCATCAATCAAAATCATGAAATTCCTATCACCTTGAAGACTTCTCACTCGTGTAGGAGCAAAAAGGTCTGTGTGTACCAATTCCAACAATCTGGTAGAAGATTGTTCCTTTCCCTTGAAACTACTTCTAGTTTATTTTCCAAATTGACAATCTCTGCAAACAACATCATAGGCTTTGTAATCCTTGACAAATTTCTCACTACTTGAACTAAACTAATTCTAACCAAGTTACCAAAATTGATGTGACACATGTGTTTGTCCCATAACAATCTATCATTAATCTGAGTCATACACTACTGAATTTGACTCCATTTTCTGACGAATGTTTGTCGGTCGTTCAACAAACATTTGTCAGAAAATCGATGAATTGACGAAAAAAAAATTGTCACTATTTTTTTGTTGAAATTATGATGATGAATTAAACGTCAAAATAACGACGTAGATTCATTGGTCGTCGGCATCATAAAATGACTTATATTTTTGCCGAAATATCGATGAAAACTTCATGTATGCACTAACGAATTACAACCAAAATGTAATTGCAATAGCTCTTCTGAAGTGTCGAAACAACACCAGAAGTTCATCGCCATTTTGATGAAATGGGCAAGGAGTTACAATGAAGCTTTCGTTGCAGCTATAGCAACTTTGTCGGACCTTTTTGGTGATTCGTCGGTGGCCTTCGTCAAAATTGTGATGAAACAATGCAATTTTGAAAAAAAAAAAAATCGTTGAACTATACCATTGCGGAGAGTCCTGTGATGACCAGCGAAGCCAACCCATCGGTGAGAGATCAATCACTGACATAGGATAGAAAACTCACTCTGATAGTCCATGTCTTGCCGATGACTTCCGTCAGCAAGATAGATCCAATGTCACACCGATCTGACCTCTTTGGGAGTTTTGAACACTGATAGTTATCAACAAGACATTTTGAGGGTCTCACCGATTAAACAAGTGTCTAAGAGCAAGTAAACAAATGGAACCTATTAATTTTCTTATTTTAGGGTTCTTTAAATCATAGAATAGATACCATCTTCTTGTGTATAATGTACTTATATTCAAATTTGAATTCGAGACCAATTGTCATTGCACATTCCATTTTACTTGCACAGAGTATTCTATAAGACATATATTGATAATGCCAAATGATTTATAGTGTTGTACAACTCTACCTATCATCACAGTTTTGATGTTCCCCCTAGAGAATCCTGCAAAGACAAGTTTACAATACCAAGTCAAATAATATGAAAAAGACTTACTTCCATACAAATTAAATGATTATTCTCACAATGGCAATTGTCTAATTACAACAACAATTCCATGAAGGTTATCCATGCTTCATAAGAGATGACTGATCATACATACAGACTGCAAGATGCATAGAAAAAAAAATTACACTTGAGAACAACCAAGGGCTAACAAGGGAAAGGAGTTAAAGAAATGTATGCGGATTGAAGAGAAAATGTGTAGGAAAATGTTTGAGCGATGTCAGAGATAGAGCTTGTAGAACATATTATTCTTGACCTAATCAAATGTGACAACTTAAAAGGTTTAAAATACTAACATGAGACGTATATTGAACTTCCAATATCTACTATCTTTTTTTCATTAATGCAAAAGGTAGGCAAGGGAGAAATAATTATAATTGTAACAGTATTCATAGTCCAGTAAATTATGTTCATAATTTGTGTTCAATGGACCTCAGTTTTATCATTATACTGCCCATCTAATACCATATTTTAATCCAGGGTTCAACTATCTCGGATCTAAAGAAGCACCTTCAATTAACCATTTAAAGTACTATAAAATAAGGTAAGACTTTTACTTGAGAAAGATTGGGTACACTTGTAGGATTAAAGTTCTTGCAATCATCAGGATTTATTGGCACACAGACACAACCTGCAACATATGAAGTAATGGATGACTACAAGTTAGTGAAATGGTCCTTAATATGTGAGCGGTTTGCAAATTGATTGGTAGAAAATATGGTTACAAACATATCTACATGAAAATTGTAAAGGGAAAATCTTACTATAATCATCAAAATAGATGAAAAGTGCAAAGGAAAGAGTCGAGCTACATCTCCTAGAGCCTAAAAAAAACACATGCAAGAAACATAAAAAAAGAACAAACCAATTTTTTTGGATGAATACAAAATGGTGCCTTCAGCAAGTGATTCATATGCTTTCACACCTGATAGGACATTAAGAAGATTTTAGTCTTCCTCTGTGAAATTAACTACTTACAAAATAAACCCAGAAACCAATATTATATACCTCCATGTCTAGTTGAGGGTAGGTATAAGAGAAAAAAAATTCCTCAATGCAATGTCGAAAAATATCAATGTGTGTGTAGGTTTGTATTACTCAAAATATCATTTCACTGCCTAAGGAAAAATACCAAAGTGATGTTTTAAATTTCAATCTTCACATAGGCTCCCTTATTGCTACACATGCATATACAAGCATTATTCGAGCTCTAAACTATTCAAATATTAAGGATTTAATTAGCTATAAGATGGAAAATTGTTGTTTAGACATAATCCATCATCTTTTACATATCTTTATTCACTCCTAACGCTTCAGATAAATCTGTGTAAATGAGACAGAAATGTGAATCTTTTATGACAAAGAAAATTCTTAAAAGGAGGGGGGGAAAGAAAAGGGTAGGGGGCAAGAGAATGCTTGAATGTATAGCAAAGTATAATGTTTTGATCATTATAATAATGAAACGAATCTTAAGTTTGAAGCATTAATATCATTTACAACATTTATGATCAAGAATGAATGTAAGTAGAGAAACTTTTGCATACCTGTAGATGGTACAAAATTTCATGGTTAAGTGGAAGCTTCCCATCAACAACAAGATCCAAATATCCGTGTATCTATCTCAATTGAGCCTCTAAACCCTTCAGAGCTTTCAATTTTTCCACTAACCTATTATGCACAAAAGTCAAATTTTAGAGTTATGTCACCACTAAAAACAAAATAAACAGAGCTTTGAAACCAAATCCACACACAACATATTGTGGCATTCATACAAAGCCATAAAAACAAACTAAACACATAACATTGGAATGGAAACAACTTCAAATTATGATGCAAAGCATGGATTAAGGGTATAAAAAATCATTTTTGTACCACCATAGTGAAAAGTTAGCACTTTCTTTCATCTTTGTATATTGGTTTGATGCTTCAAACGATGCATTTCTTATATTGAAAAGTGCATTACCTTATTGAGGTTCTCTTTGTTTCGAGAATAGTTTAATATTATTTGCTTAACATGGCCAACCATGTGACAGTGGAAGCTCATTTCCCCCCCCCTCACATCACTCTCAATTCCCCATACCCAATCATATAAAATTAATCATTCATTCATCCATTAATAACATATAACATTCATTCATTCATCTATTAATAACATATAACATTCATTCATCCATTGATAACATATAACATTCATTCATTAACATATAACATTCATTAATTAACATATTCAAATTCATTCATTAACATATAATATTCATTCTTTCATTTTTTACATATTATCAAAAATATGGTTGTCATGATATGATTACAATCACTTTTTTTTTTGTTTCTTTTTTAAAGCTAAAAAAATCTGAAGTGGAGTATCATTTTCTAAATCATTTTCCCTCCCTTTATTTGTTCTTCCCTCTGCTCGTGATCTTAATGTACGCCTAGTCATTTGCTCATGACATGGATGTCGTTGCAAGGGGGGTCTGTTGCAATAACAAAGAAATGTTAAAATGATATGTTTTATTATTATTGTTACAAGTATTTCATTAATTAAAAGAACATTAGAGTGGTTCTCTTTACTTGATGGGTCCACATCATGTTCCTAAACTTCTGTTATAGACTCATGCTCAACATGTTGAACACCCTCTAAATCCTAATCTGCAGTTGAAATATGAAAGGTTACATTAATTAATACACCAATTGAAATTAAATATGTTTAAAATAATATGAGAGTGGTCCTCTTTACTTGATGGGGTCACATCATGTTCCTAATCTTCTCTAGCCTGATCATGCTCAACACATTGATCACACTCTACATGCTCTAAAATTGAAACACAAAAGGTTACATTAATTAATACACCAATTCCAATTAAATATTTTTAAAATAACTTTAGAGCGGTCCTCTTTACTTGATGGGGCCACATCATGTTCTTGATCTTCTCTAGCCTGATTATGCTCAACATGTTGATCACACTCTACATGCTCTAAAGTACCGGGATGCACACCATGACTTTCTTCTGCAGGTTGTGCTCCACCCTCACTAGGCTGCATTCCAATGTCATGTGCAGTATTATCATTGCTTGAATGTTTAAAACAAATAGGCATGTAATTAATTTATGGTGGAAATTAATATTGAATAGATTGCACAAGTATTCAATTTTAAATAAACTTTATTGAGTTTATTTACGTGTCGGATGCCATGGAAGATTGTGTTTTTCGATTGGGCTGTAGGCATTAAATTACTGACTCCATAGCCTTGCTAGAAGGCAATCTTAGTCATCTTCATGGGAACTTCTGTTGAATTCAAAGCCCTACATTTTTGCATAAGATCATGAATTTTGCTTCTATGGTGTGATAAAACCAAAATTCTTTTCAATTTATTATTTGGATACTATATTTTATTTATTGATACTTACAATTCATGCGACTAATTTCATATAACCACCAGAGCCAAGTTTGTGTTGCCCGTGTTTTTCTAGTCTTGCCTTGGTTTCCTTCGATGTGTTGGGCATCCTATGAAAAGTTTGAAATACGATAGATTATGTAAAAAGAAAGAGTAATCAGTATATAATTACATTGTTGATAGTATCACATACCTTCCTTGGCACGGTGGTGTCTTTCTTTTTTTCTTTTTAGCCTTCTCCTTTCCATCCGACACTAGGTCCTTCCACTCCTCTCCAAAATCATGGGGGGGACACTTTCGTACTTTTGTTCTTCTCTAAATGTGACCTATATTGGTCCCTCAAATACTTTAGATAGGTACTAGCTTTCTTAAGGACCTTGGTTCGGTTGAATGTTTTATCACCGAAGAGCACAACTAAACGGTTAATGAGCTCATCTTTTAAATCTTGATTTTGGGCATTCCACCGTGTACGTATGGTGGGCCCAAAGAGCTCCAATGTACTATCACTTAGATGTTTATAAAAAACATCATTTCCTGCAAAATGATCATTTCCTGCAAAATGATCATGAGATCAATAGTCTAAAAAGAGTGATCAATAAGTAAATTTCAATTGGATTATATATAATAATAATTAAAACATTTTAAAGTACTTGGGACCTTCTCTATCTTTATGGGAATGAAATCCTCGGTCACCACAAATGTGACCGGAAATGTTCTCGTACTAGTAATATGGGAAGATCCAGGAAATGCTACTAAAATATAACTAGTACTAGTGGCCTCTGCATCCCCAGGTACATGTCTTGACGCATGTTTTGGCATGTGTTCGCTCCCAAAGAGTGCACTAACAAATGCCTACATGGTATGTGTTGCCAAAATTTTAGATGACAATATAGGCATGGATGATGGGGTCAAATGATGTGATGTATGCGCAGTAAGATTAGGATGGACACTTGTACCAACCCCTACTCCTCGGGAAGCACTTGCAGTACCCTAATCATGGCCAGGAGCATCATGAGGACGCAAAACATTCTATAAAAACAACACATATTTTAGTTCATGACATAAACGAGTACAAAATATAAAACCATGAATGAACTTATGTTATAATTAAAGACCTCATGACAGCTTACTTGCAAGTTTTGTGATCTCTCAGTCAATGTTTTAACCCTCTCTCTTATCTCATCTATTTGAGGCACTATGAATAACAACTTAAGGATTTCTTCACTACATTTTTTTTGGGTCTTCCTTATCATATCGAAAGGGTTTGTTGAATAAGTGATGTCATCATCACATAATATTTATTGCACCTCCCTATGGATGCTCTCATCTACTGCTGGTGCCTTTCCCCGATCAATTGATTGCAACAAGAATATTAAAAACATTATCGAAATTAACCCAATAAACTTATCAAAACAACAACATAATAATTTTTTTTGCTCGTATCTAATTTGTACAATTACAATGAGGTAAACCTATCGAGTAGAAGTTCTTGAAGATAAATCACGATCTGTGCTCTAGGCCGAAGCCTTCTCCGTATGATCAATGTCCTACTGTGACAAAAATTAAATATAAAAAAACATTATCAAAATGAAACCAATAGACTTACAAAAAAAACATCAAAATAAAATGGTATATTGGAGGTTGGGTAAAATGGTACATAGTATGTACCACCCCAATAGTAACTATGTTTGTAACTAAGCGATTCAAATTGTAATCGATTAGCAACTCTTCCCCTGCAATTATTGATTTTATAGCTTTTAAATCACGGTTTCCCTGTGGCGCCTCGGTATACAATTGGGTTGCCTTTTGTTGACGTTGGGTGTACTATTTATATAAACCCCCCTCTGATATTTTACAAATACTTTTGGCTTCGTCAGTAGCCCTCCTTTATTTTGATCCTTATCTTTTGTATATAATTTTTCTGATAAGATTGCATATCTCATGCCAATTGTATACCTTCAGACCAAGTGCATCCAATCGCTGTAAGCATGGCGGGTGCGACGCCTCCATCAATTCAATACTTTTCATTAGCAGACCTTTGCCAGCATCCGGCGCAGAAGGTAGTCCCAAACTATGTAATGGCCGGTACAGTAGTATATCACTCGTTGACACAAAAAATAAATGTTTATTGGAGGAAGTTCCTTGGGTACCATTGTTTCCATGAGTAGCCTCAAAGGGCACCTCAGCGTCTCCTGTCTCATCATCCTTAAGGAGCCATTTGCCAGTAGAAAAAAAATTCCATGCGTTTACATAATTTTCTTCTAATCTTTGACCTCTAGTTGACCTCCCTCTTTTAGACATACTACATGTCTGGCTTTCCTCTTCTCTTCCTGAATTTCCCTCGCTCGAGGAAGACAGATCTGACAAATACCTATTTGGTGGTACCTGCACTCATAAGGATGTTGGATGAAGTTCTTTCATGGTGATGTGATCTTAAGGTGACATTATGATTAATCTATCATTTCATCGCTAGAATTTCATAGGTTATAAGGTAATCAAGTCTTGATAGATTGCATGTTATTGTTACTACCATCCAAATGTGTCCATCACTGTAAATCAAGTCTACTTAACATTTTAGCTCCACGACTTTTGTAACAAATTGTTAAGTAAACTGCTAAATTTTGATTTTAATAGAAATCCGAAATGTGTTCTCTAAGGCGTTTGTGATAGAAAGGGACTTTCTGCTTCATTCGAAGTAAATGGAAATTGAAGCACCAGAAGTGGTTTATTGGGCGGCACCTACATGACTAAAAATAATAGAAAATTTACATTTAATTTCCATATGTCTAAGTGGTTAACGGGGAGGGAGTGTGTACTAGGCTTGGTTAAGTCATCATAATTTTATGCTTTGGTAATAATTTTTTTTTAAGTCATCTTAAATATTCCTATGTCTAATTGCTAGGAGGCTTTTGGTATGTTTTAAGGTAGGATGATTGATGAAAGAGCCCAAAGAGCCTTTCTCCATGGTATCTAGGTACACATAGCAATGATCTTCTCTTATACAGTTGGATATGATTTAAAGAAATTAGCTAGGAATTATTCATTTAGCCCAAGGTTTTCTCATAATTCCATCATTGGAAAAGTATGATCAAATTCTTCTATTATGAAGAATTGGTCTATGTGCCTCTATTAATCACTATAAATGTTTGTAAGGATAAAATGACTAATTGCATTAGGTAGGAGAGAATCAACTTTGGAGTTCTTCAAGATTATATTCCTCTAATTTCATAATTTTTTAAGGGTTATTATTATTGGAGTTGTCGCTACCAAGAAGGGAGGAGACCTTTCCTTAATATTCTTTTATAATTTTCATTATTCTTATTTATTTTACACTTACATTTACAAATACACATACATATGCATTTACTATTTCCATTTATTTCTCATGCAGTTTAATAGTTTGATCGATTTCATATTATATGTGTTGAATACTTTAGAATTTCAATTACATTAATTTATGGATATGTAGTATCCATAACACTACAAAACCATATGCTCTTTGCATTTACACTTGCATTTAGAAATACACATTTATATACATAGATATAGATTTCTTTAATGATATGTTGCATTTATTGTTCTGGGAGAGCATCCAGTAATTGCATTTACATTTACATTTAAAAATACATATACATACATACATACATAAATATGTGTGTGTATGTATATCATTTATATTCAGTGTTCAAAAACAAACCATTAGGTGTACACATGGATAAAATTTCATAAAATCAGATCTCCCATACATATTTTGTTGAAACCTAGGCTTGAACCTCTCATTTCACATGTTTTTCTTCACAAAACTATTAAGGATAGTAGCTATACTTTCTTTATTTCTCATCCTACGCCCTATTCATGCATCCTACAATTACAACAGTATCCATGGGGCTTCTTACACAAGCTACAGTAATCACAAAAAGTGTAAGAGCCCCTTTATATCATGTTTGGACTACAAAACCCTCAAAAACAGGGTAACTCAGATTATGATTTGTTGGTGAGCTGTATGGACAAAATCATTAGCACCAGCTCATTCTTGGAGTCTTTTGAAAGAGAAGCGAATCAGGTCACAGTTAATTACAAACCTTATAGTTTCAAGGTGAATGAGGTGATCAATTTTGATTGGCCAACTAATGAAGAGTACCAGAAATGGGTAAATGTATATTTAACTGAGGAAGAGTGAAAAAGAGTAGGTTGTTAACGGTTGACAAATCAGCTATTGCAGTTACAACAGATTCCAAATTTTTTTTTGGTATAGTCTAGGTGTGGAATTCTTGAAGTTTTTTTTGTTGTATCAATGATTCTCAGGGGGCATGATGAACAAGAAGATTCTTTGGGGAGATTGTTGTTGTAACAATTTTTTGGAACATCACAAGGTGGTCCAATTAGCTGGTGACATATGTGCTTTTTGGCCCGATGCTTGTTTGCTCATTCTTTTTCTATAAGAAGGATTTCAAGGCCAAAAGTACGGGTTAGCAAGTTAGATATTTTTGGTCGAGTCTAGATGAAGTTGCAGAGAAAATTGTAAAGTATGATGGTTTTAGGGAAAATGCAATTTAGGTTTTGAGTCATTCTGTAGCAGGTTTTGAATTCATGGGGATTTGATGTTTTATGATAGTACTAGCATTTGAATATATATGATTAATTCAAACTCATGTCTCTCCATTGTACAAGCATCTATGAATTTTGAATAAAATGATCAAGGGTTGTTTCATTCATCTCACTATTGTGGTGTGTATGATTCTTGTTTTAGCTTTAATTCAAGGAATTAATTAAAATGCTTGAATGGGATTGTAGGTGGATATGTTATGTATAAGGATTTGATAAGTAGTATTGGGTTAGAATACATATTAATGAGATTGTAAAGCAATGTTATCAAGGATCTTATATGTCATGTGTTAAATCTGTCATAAACCCTTAGATGCTTATAAATTTGACTCCTCCAATGGATATATGACACTGATCTAAGTTGTACTTATTCGTATGGTTTAGTATTTGTTTGCCTTTACCTAGAGCTTGCTACAAATTGAAAATCAATGACTATCCTATAGTGTGAAATGTTGTTGTAGTTATCTTATGCTCCAAATAGTTGATATTATTAATAAACAACTAATTCTATTCGATATTATCCTATTATGTTGAGATATTAAATGAGATTATCTGTTGTTGTTAATGTTGTTTATGATGATGGTGTAGAGGTTGTAAACGCATTAAGGGATCACCCTCTCAGGTCTTGTAGAGCTCAAAGTGTAGGAGGTCTTTCAAATCCTCGTCAGTTGGTCTAGGTCCTTCGAGCTACCCTTTATTAGAATTAGCAATTCCATAGGTAGATTAGAAGATCAACCTGCTTACCGAAAAAACAACCAACACCTTGCATATGTTTGTGGTGGAGGTATTAAAGAAGAATTGTATGCCTCTATTTACATTCATTAGATCTACCTTATCCTAGCATATACTTGGGCTAACTCTACAATTGCTTCAGACTCATGCGAAGAAGGCTATGTGTGATAAAATCCTAGACCTCAACCAAGATGTGGGTAGATTATGGGAGTTTTTCCAAGACCTAAGGTTGGTCAATAAAAATGTGAAAGACTAAGCTATTTTATTTTTTATGTCTTATCTTATACCATTTTACAAGAATGGGGGTGCCAATGTACGAGAAGATCTTTGGAAATTAGGCATGAAAATTGAAGGTTAAAGAGAATGGGGGTGCCAAACTTATAGTAATCATTGCCCCTTGGTCATCAATTTTCACTAAGTGCCCTCAACCTCATCCTCGACACTGGTATTGACCTTGTTTTGACTCCTGCAAACTCTTCCTTGGCGATGATATTGATCTTGTTTTCACTCCTCCAAACTCTTTGTCGGTGATGGTATTGACCTTGTTTTAACTCCAAACTCTTCCTCGTCACTGGCATTGACCTTGTTTTCACTACTCCAAACTCTTCCTCGGCACTGGTATTGACCTTTCACTTCTCCAATTTGACGAGCTACAACCTGGTTTTGTTAGGTTTTACAGTATGTTAATTAAATTGAAAATTTTGGCGCCATTTAGCTAGGTTTTAATATTCTACAATATAGTTAAGTATATATTAGCTATATTTTACATAATAAATAATAATATTATTCAACTTATTATAATTATATATTATATTCTTTAACAAAATTATTAAATACGTATAAATTATTATAATTAATAATTAATAATAAGTATATTTTTATATAATACAAAATATAATTAATATAATATATATTTAATATAATAGTAATATATATATTAATATGAGAAAGAGAAACTAAATTTTGATTGGTTGTTTCATGTCAACAATCAAAGGATGGCATGTTTCCTTGGGGAGTTATGCTCAAGCTAGCATGCCATTTGATTAAAGATATGATAATTCTCCTTTAAGACCTCTTCAATGTACCCATTGCACACTTAAGGAGACAAAGATAAATATAGGGAAGAAAATATAGAGAGAGAGGGAGATAATGAAAAACATACAAATGGAAAGGGAGACAAAGAGATAGAGAGGTAGAGAGGTAAAGAGATAAGGATGAATAGATAGAGATATAGGAGGGTGATTGATATATCTCTCCCTGTCGCTCTCTATCTCTCTATATCTCCCACTATCTATGTCACTCCCTCTTCCCCCCTCTATCTATTGAGCTATCTCTCCCTCTCCCCTTTCTCTCTCATTCCCTCCATCTCTCCCTCCATCTCTCCTACTCTATATCTCTATCTCTATTTCTCTTTTTATCTCCCTCTCACTCCTCTCTCTATCTCTTTTCTATCTATATCCCTTTCTCTCCATTTCCCCTCTCTATCTCACCATCTACCTCCCGCCCTATCCCCTATCCATCAGCTCTCTATCTCCACCTCTCTTCCCTTTCTCTTCCCATATATCTCCATCCTCTCTTTCTCTTCCCATATATCTCCCATCTCTCTCTCTTTCTCTCTTTTCTCTTCCCATATATCTTCTTTGTAGTTTTTACATTTGGAATACAAATCATATTTAATTTCATGCCAATATACTTATTTCCATAAAGATATTTGTTTGAAATAGGGTCTTCATAACCCATCTAATCAAATCATAATTAACCTATCAAAAATGCAATAGGAATTTTCTAAAGAAAAGAACACTTGACCCAATCATAAGTGTATGGCCTTCGAAGAAAGGAGTGATCCACCTTAGCAATAACAACTACTTGATTTAGACCTAGGTATGTGCAGGATCATGATGGGACAAAAAATGGAAACATGAAAAAAGTAGAGTTTTGAACTCGCCAAAAAATGTGAAAATCCTGAGTTGACTTTTTATTTTGGTTGGGTGTCATTACATTGCTCCATAGAAATTCCTAAGCCAAAGTACTAAAAATAGGATATCTAATTCAAATTGAATATCCGATTTTTTTTGGATATCAAATTCGTGTCTAATATCTAATTTGAAGAACATTTTAAAATGTAATATTTTGGTGCTATAAATCAGATATCTGATCTAAATCAGATATCCAATTTTTGCACACATATGCCCAAGAGTACTTAGGAGGTGGAGGGTGGGAAAGAGAGAGAGAGAGAGAAGAAGAGAGAGAGAAAGAATTAGGAGGGAATGGAGAGAGAGATAGAGAGGGAGAGGGGGGGAAAGGGAGAGAGAGAGATATATATAGAAAAAGAATTAGGAGGGGGAAGGGAGAGGGGAAGAGGGGAAGAAGGGGAGAGGTAGAGAGAGAGAGAGAGAGAATTATGAGGGGTAAGAGGGATGGGAAGAGTGTTGAGGGTAGATGATAGAAGGTTTAACAGTTTATGGTTGAGGAGGTAGGAGGGAGATACTTGAGAGAGAGAGAGAGGGAGGGGATGGGAGAGAGATAAAGGAAGGGAGGGTTAAGGGTAGAGGGTAGAGGGTTTAAGGGTTAATGGTTTAGGGTTTAGGGTTAAGGGGAGAGAGATAGAGGGAGTGAGTGAGTGAGAGAGAGACCTAAGAGAGGGAGAGGGGGTAGGATATTGAAGATACTTTAGAGAGATAGAGAGGGAGGGAGTGGGAGAGAGATAGAGGGAGGGAGGGTTAATAGTAAAGGGTAGATGGTTTAAGGAATTAGGGTTAAGGGTGGAGGGGAGAGAGATAGAGGGAGTGAGTGAGTGAGAGAAATACCTAAGAGAGGGAGAAGGGGTAGGAGGGAGAGACTTGAGATAGAGTGAGTGAGTGAATGACAAAGAGACCTGAGAAAGGGAGTGGTAGAGAGAGGTGGAGAGAGAGAGAGAATTAGGAGGGGGAAGGGAGAGGGGAAGAGTGATGAGGGTAGAGGATAGAAGGTTTAAGGGTTTATGGTTGAGGGCTTATGGGTGAGGGGGTAGGAGGGAGAGAC
>VDFB02083117.1:0-20473 GCA_007258455.2 Sequoia sempervirens
CAAAAATATAAGGAGGAGTTGAACCTAGTGTGAAATTGTCAAGGGTGACAATTTATGATGCTACATTCACATAGATTTGTGACCATGGAAATAAAAAATCTTCTCTAGAATCATGTTCACTGAGTATGAATACAAAACAATCAATATACAAGAATTTTTAAAATATATATATTTAATTTCATCACATAGATTTATGATCACAAGAACAAAAAATCTAGTTTATGTGAATACAAACCAATAAATATATAAGACAAATTATTTCTCTATCTAAAATTTTCACATAAATTTGTCATCATGAAAAACAAAAATTATTATATGAAATCATCTAACTAGACATGAATGCAAGACAATCAGTTTATAAAACAATTTAAAATTTCCTAATGTAACTTCTACACATGTATTACCATTGCCAAAATAAATCTTGTATTCATTACAACACCCATGACTTACTCAAGAAAGAGTGAAAGAAAAAAGTATTTCGCCATTAAAGTAGGCAAATAAAACTTGTCTATTTAATCTTGGTCATAACAAGGTATCTATAATAAAATCAATTAATTGAAAATAGATCAATCAAATATTTTTTTTCTAACATTTTAATAGTATACAAAAGCATCTTTTAATATTTATATGATAAAAATATCATTTATTTCAAGTTTTATGGATTAAATCTATTAATATCTTATTACAATCTACATTATTCTATACAATCATCACATTTAAATATTAATTCTATGCTCAAATTTCAATTCTATTAATGATCCATGTTTAGTTTTCTCTTACATCAATCATAATCACTTTAAAAAGGAATTGGAATCATCAAATTTTGTCTACAAATAATTGAAATCATTCAATAGTAAATAGTAAATTTGAAACAAAAAATCTGATATGGAATCATATTGGTTGTGCATGAATACAAACCATTTTGGAATCACATAGATTTGTCACCATAACAACAACAAAAAAATGGAATCATATGAAATGTGCATAAATAAAAGTCAATTGTTTAAAAAGCATTTTTTTTTAACTTCACATAAATTTATGACCATGACAACAAAAAAAATCTAATATGAAATCATATTATTTGCTCGTGAACACAAACCAATAAAGCAATTTGAGATTTCTCTATTTAACTAGATAACATAGATTTTTGACCATACAATAACCAAAAATCTGATGTACATGAATTCGAAGACAATTTCCAACCGACAATTTATTTCTCCATCTACCTTCTTTACATAAACGTGGCACTATTGAGATTTTATCATATAACTTTTTCATGTGATTTGTTTTAAAAAGAATCTGATATAAAATCATGTCTGCGCTACGGAGACCAGCCAAGCAGTATATAAAACAATTTGAGATTTGTCTAACTTCTTCACATAAATTTGTCATTTTTCAGTGATTTCAATAATTATTTTATGGTCCCCATTACTATTTTGAAGTGATTATGAGTGGTGTGAAGGAAAATTTTGATATACATGTCAATTCAGGACAGTTGTTTGTTTGATTCTGGGAAGATGGTCCCCAACTCCCCACCAAAACAGCAACGGTCTAAATCAGTCAGTAATGTCATTTCATGCTTTGTATTGCTGAAAGTAGACATTCGGTTTTTTAACTGCTTTTCAACTTTCATCTCCTTTCTAGTGACAGCTATAGCTGGCCTGGCGTAGAGATAAGCGTACCAAAATCTATGGTGTTCAACCTCTACCCAAATTCGATGACTGTATGGTGGTATATCGCTTCAGGCAAATTCATCCTCAACAATTCATCATCAAAAATTATATATATTTCTAAAACTTTGAGATTTTATTTACAAAAGAATAATTTCTATGGTATTAATAACAGAAATGGCTCTAGGAAAATTCACCATCAGCAATTCACCGTCAACAATTCACCGCCACCAGCAATTTACCGGCCACAGAAAATTAGCCGCGAAAAATTAACCAGCAATTAATTTTTCATACGGTGAATTGTCATGGCGGAGAATTTTCCCGCGGTGAATTGTGAAAAATTTTGTTGGTGGTGAAAATACATGTCATGAATTTTCTACAATCACCACTGGTGGTGAATTTTTCTTAAGGTGAATTTGTCATGGCAGTGAATTTTCGATGGTGAATTGTTGGCCGTGAATTTTCCAATGATGAATTGTTGGTGGTGAATTTTCCTAGAGCCAGCTATATATATATATTCGTTTATATTTGTATGAGAATGTTTATTTGTAATCAAATATAAGAGAGTCAAATCAATCAAATTTTGGGTTTGACAAACGTTTCTCTTCTACACAAGTTATCACATTTAAGGCCACCTCAATCTTATGTGACATAACAGATAATACCAATTAAGTTCATTGCTTAAAGTTCTAGTAAGTCTAGAAGCACCACAAAACTCACACAAGATCAAGGGTGAAGGATAAAATGTTTTAATGAAGTTGCGGGCCATTTAGCAAGGTCCTTAACGCATACTCACTATGTGTTCCCAAAATCTTGGTTGTCTTCTCCTATCTTTTTATCTATCTCTCCTTTCATTTTCCTATTTTGTTTCTCACCTCTTTATGGTGCCTCTCCTTCTTGGTCCTATTTCACCCTTGAAGACCCACCTTTTGGGTTTGTCCTCTATTGTCTTTCTGATTTTGCTTTTGTTGCTTTTATTATTTTGCTTTAACAACTACACATCATTTCTATTTATTCTATCTTCTTGAAGAGTTTTCTCTTTTTATTCTATTAATATTTATTACTTTTATTATATTCTTCTTATTCTATCTTATTTGTTAACATCTCAATATAATTGTCTAACATTATTAATATTAGCATCTCCACTTCTATTATATTAGCTCTCCAAATTAACAATAAAATATTTTCTAAAAAATATAACATTGCTCTAGTATTTTTAACATAATGTCTCCATAGTTTTTTATGTATCTACCTCTTTCCTCTGTCACTTTGTATATCAATTTGATAATACTATTCCATTAGTTGAATATAATTTTTTTGCTACTATCAAGGAGCTTGAAAGCTTAGAATAATGGGGTTCATTGGATCCATAAAAATTCCAAAGTATTTCAATAGATTCTTATATTACTCCACCCTAATTACAAAATCAAAATTACAGCATGTGTCATCAAAACTGACACCTCCCATTAAACTATTTGGAAAAATAAAAATAAAAACCACACAAAGCATAACACTATAATCGTCTTATTATATTGAACCACTATCTAAATGATATATATGTCCAAATAATTTCAAAAACTACCTTAGAAATTATCAACTACACTTGTATAGGCTCGAAAACACAATTTCAATTTTAACTTGTAAATTTTTATACAAAATCAAATTATAATACAATAAATCAAATCTAATAGTTTATATACAACCTTACCAAACATAAAATTAGGCAACCACTTTAATTGAGGCTACAGTTAGGTGCATGAAGCTCGATTACATCAAGGGAGCTTGTGAAATGAAATAAGGGGTTCTATGGAATCGAGGATGGATGTTAAGAGGTGTCATTTAATTTTTATTTGAAATGAGATGTGTGGACATCCATGAATTTTTCAAGAAAGTGATTAACTTAATGGGTTATACAAACTCATTTGGTTTTAACTTTAAAGGCCTCAATTTATTTTATATAGAGAAGAATTATTACTTGGTGTATTGAGAATACTTATGTGATTGACTTAATGGGTACATATCTAATGTGCTTTACCTACAAGGGTATTTGGTAGAAGATTTTCAAGACCCAAAGGGCACCATGAGAGACATTGAAGAAATCCCTAAAACAATTTCATGGAACTCATGGATAAACCCTTGCCTTTGTAGTATTAAATGAAAATGTTTTACCATAAATTTAACAGATATACCCGATTCGTTTTATCTCCAAGGGCATCCAAAAGAAGATATTTCCAAGATCTAGAGGACCTCATGAGAACCATTGGAAAGCCCGTAAACAATTTCACAGAAATCGTAGATAAACATTAACCTTTATAATATCAAATGAAAATATTTTATCATAAATAAAAACATAAGTATCCAATCAATTTTACCTACAAGAACATCCAAAAGAAGATTTTTTCAAGACCCATCGACCCCACAAGAATCATTGAAAAAATCTTCAAAATTTTTCATAGAACCCACAAGTAAACCCTTCTCTTCCCGGCCAATAAAATCATTGAAAAAATCTCCAAAAAAGTTCCATAGAACCGACAAGTAAATCCTTCTCTTTCCAGCCAAAGAAATCATTGAAAAAATCTTAAGACAAGTAAACCCTTCTCTGTCCAGCCAAAAAAATCATTGAAAAAAGTTTCAATTTTTTTTTGTAGAACTGACAAGTAAACCCTTCTCTTTCCAGCCAAAAAATCATCCAAAAAACCTTCAAAAAAGTTCATAGAAACTACAAGTAAACCCTCCTCTGTCCAAAACACCATTTGATGCACTGGATATGTTTCCCAATACAGTAGAACACAATAAAATATATTAAAGTAAAGAAAAGCATAAGGAATATGCTTGTACGATCAGCCACGTGAAATATGAATAGACTAGAAACCACCTATTCCTCGCACGTTTCCTTACCAACTCGTATTCATTATATTGAGGCAACGAGTTCTGGGTGTGGGCATTCTGTGCAGGAGATAGTGTGATTTTTGTTCCACTCCAGCCATGGTGCAGAAGACGGTGTCGGGGAGGGAGTACATGGTGAAAGACTTGTCACTGGCTGACTTCGGTCGTATGGAGCTTCAACTTTCTGAAGTTGAAATGCCTGGCCTCATGGCCTGCAGGGCTGAGTTTGGTAGTGTGTGACCATTCAAGGGAGCCCGAATTACAGGCTGCCTTCATATGACCATCCAGACTGCCGTTCTAATCGAAACCCTCACTGCCCTCGGAGCTGAGGTCAGATGGTGTTCTTCCAATATTTTCTCTACTCAGGTAAACTTGCTTAATGATCAAATAGTCTAACAATTTTTAATCTGTATTAAAAAGTGGTAAATACTAAATATTTATTCTATTAATATTGTTTAAAATTGAATTTTGACTGATGAATCCAATGATGTTTAAGAATAGTCTTTTCTCACATTTTTTAATTCTTGCTTTCATTCTGTACTTACAGATTGAAGAATGTATTAACTCAACCTCCTATAGTCTACAACTTTGTTTATTCCTATTATATTCTCTCTAATGACTCAACTAACTAAACTGCTTTATAGATTGAGAATGAAATAACAGTCTTCACACTTTATTCGGGTCACTTATGGAACACTTTTATTTTTTGGTTCTTGTTGATTGGTAAACTCTCCTTATCAGGTAACACTCATATTAAATGATGTCACCAAAGATGGGTATCTCTTATGTCATTTTAACTTTGGTTTGTGAAGATTTGATGAGCTTTACTTTAGGTGATCGTATTATGGATGAGAATCCTTGTGTTATTTTTATTTCTATTTCATTCTCTTATGGTTGAACTAACTAAGCCACTCTATTAATTGAGAATGAAATGACAGTTTTCACACGTTTTTGGGGTCACTTAAGGAACACTTTTATTTTTTTGGTTCTTATTGATTGGTAAACTCTCATTGCTAGATAACACTCATATTAGATGATGTCACCAAAGATGGGCATCTCTTATGTCATTTTCACTTTGGTTTGTGAAGATTTGATGAGCTTTACTTTAGGTGATCTTATTATGGATGAGAATCTTTACGTTATTTTAATTCTAAGCTTGCATATATATAGCCTAATTCATCTTAGATGATGCCGTGCCAAAGATAAGTATCTCTTATGTCATGTTCACTTGGGTTTACATTTGGTGAGATTTACTTTAGGTGATCTTATTATAGATGAAAATCTTTATGTCATTTTTATTCTAAGCTTGTATATAGTATGCTTCATCTTAGATGATGTCATCAAATATATGTATCTATTATGTCATTTTCACTTGGGTTTATATTTGGTGAGCTTTACTTTAGGTGATCTTATTATGGGTGGAAATATTTATGTCATTTTTATTCTAAGTTTGCATATAGCCTACTTCATCTTAGATGATGTCACCAAAAATTGGTATCTCTTATGTCATTTTCACTTGGGTTTGCATTTGGTGAGATTTACTTTAGTCACTTGATCTTATTACGAATGGGTATCTTTACATCATTTTTATTCTAAGCTTGTTCACCTTAGGTGATGCTACTATAGATTAGTATCTCTAATATCATTTCCTTGTTCCTTCAACTTGGGCTTGCAAATTCAATGACCCTCACCTCAAATTATGTCATCATAGATCCGGATATCTCTTATGTCATTCTCACTCTAGATTTATATTTGAACAACTTTACTTTAGATGGTACTGTTATAGATGGACATCTTGAATGTTTTTTCACCCTAGATTTGCATGTGGTGACGTTCACTTTAGATTTTACCACTATATATGGGCATTTCTTATGGAATTCTTACTTAATTTTGCATTTGATGACCTTCACATTAGATGAGCCTCTAGAAGTGGGCATCTTTGTTGTCATGAACTACTTAGATGGTATTGCTATAGATGGACATCTTGAATGTTTTTTCACCCTAGATTTGCATGTAGTGACGTTCACTTTAGATTTTACCACTATATATATGGGTATTTCTTATGGAATTCTTACTTAATTTTGCATTTGATGACCTTCACATTAGATGAGCCTCTAGAAGTGGGAATCTAACCTTGTCTATATGAGATATTTGGCCTAATTGTACTACTTTATGATTGCCAATTACAATTTGAACTTAGGGCACTCAATTTGATTAGCTTAAGATAGTCATTTTATTATTAGTTTTAAAGGTAAAGCTTTGATAAGGTAAATTTATGTAATGTCTCTTTTTTGAAATAGGATAATAATAATAAGAATAAAAATAATAAAATAAAATATTAAAAAATAAAATATAAAATTAAATTTACTATTATCAAAAATCAAGGGACATGTGAAGGATCATGATTGTTGAAGGAAAAAGATGTATAAGAGACACCAAGTAAGGAGAAGTAACCACCATACAAATAACACATCTTTTATTATTTGATTATTACTTTGGAGCATGGAACTGCAATTCATTTAACTTGAAGACGAAACCCCTCATGATAGGAATTGGGTGACAAATTTTCAAGAGTGATTTCACAGAAATATAATGATTGTGCTTAGTTGACTGATCTTCTAATAAACATTATCACTGAAATTAGATTTTAATTTTTTTTTTGTCAATAATTATTTTGTACATTCAAATTAGCCGAATAGAAAAGTTATTTTATTTATTTACTTTCTATTATAGACCCTTTGCATTTCTTTCGGGTCTGTTTCTACTTAAAAAAGCAATTTATTTTAAGTTAATAAGGCTGTCAGAGTAGCCAATGCCAATCATTCAAATTCACTTATTTTTTTGAAGGTTGGGTATGTTCAATTATTTTGGCATTATTTTTTTATATGATTTGAAAATTCATTTTACAGGACCATGCTGCAGCAGCTATTGCACGCGATAGTGCATCTGTGTTTGCCTGGAAGGAGGAGATGCTCCAGGAAGATAATATCCCTATTTCCTGTAGTTGTAACAGAGATTGACCCAATTTGTGCTCTGCAAGCCCTTATGGAAGGCATCCCTGTTCTTACTCTAGAGGATGTGGTGAGCACTGCTGATATCTTTGTTACAACTACAGGAAATAGGGATATTATCTTGGTGGAGGACATGAAGAGGATGAAAAATAATGCAATAGTTTGCAACATTGGTCATTTTAACAATGAGATTGATATGCATGGGCTTGAAACCTACCCTGGCATTAAGAAGATAACTATCAAGCCTCAAACAGACCGATGGGTGTTCCCAGAAACAAACAGTGGTATCATTGTCCTTGCAGAGGGTCGCCTCATGAACTTGGGTTGTGCTACTGGCCACCCAAGTTTTGTCATGTCTTGCACATTCACAAACCAAGTATGGTATTTACAGTGCTAGAATTCTAAAGGCATTGAAATGTCATGTTTTCTATGTGCACTTAAATTATTGTATTAATGAGTGAATGCTTGTATTCTATGTTGTAGGTTATTGCACAGTTGGAGCTTTGGAATGAGAGGAAAACAGGAAAGTATGAGAAGAAGGTGTATGTGTTGCCCAAGCATCTAGATGAGAAGGTGGCTGCTCTACATTTGCCCAAATTGGGTGCCAAACTTACAAAGCTTTCTCCAAAGCAGGCTGCATACATTAATGTTCCTATTGAGGGTCCTTACAAACCCCTCCACTACAGATACTAGTCTAAGCATGGTTTTTCATTGTTTGTTTGGTAGGAGAGTTGTTTTGCTCATAGCCAATCCAGGAACACCAACCAATTTCTACATCTTCACTATTTTCTTTTGTGTAGTAAAAAACAAAATCTATTGCATTGTAGGTACTTTCTTATTGTAGCATTAGTTTCACTTTTCACTTTAGTTTTAATATAATAAAAAAATTTAGTATCCTTTGTGTCTAGTCAGGCCTCTATATTTTTAAATTTTGAGCTAATGAAATATTTAAGTGGGAGCATTGATGCAATTCTTGGTTATTGGTTGAGTTTAATTTCATTACGTGATGTAAGTTTTTTTAAGAAACAAATATGTAAAAGTAAAAGAATGTTATTTCATCATTTTGTCAATGAAAATAGTTTAATGAGTGATAGAAAACTTAGTTTAAATTATGAACTAAATCCAAATAAGAATCTTTGTGGTGAATCAAGGATTTGAAGAAATAGAAAGAAAATCTTTAAACTTTCCAAATTCTATTTTCTATCTAGATTTTATATATTGATCAATTTTATTACATACATTTTTTTTTTGTACCAAGATAAGATACACACACTAGCTATAAATTTAGTTATTAAACTAAGGACATGATTCTAGAAAATATATTAAGTTGGAATGATTATTGTCTTTATGATTGTCGTAATGTAAATTCTAATATTTTTTCTATGATCCATAAAATACATTAGTTAGGCCATACAATAGTCAACATACAAATTTAAATGAAAAAAACTAGAATTCATTTTTTTGCAAAAATAAAAAATAAACATAGAAAAAAATTGAGATCAATAACCATCACAATAGAAGACACAATAAGTTTTCCTCAAGGATAACCCAATTTCTTGAAGAAAAATCTAGTAAAAGGTAGGAAAATTATCTCCTTACTATCTAAAATGGAAAATACAATCTTAGGACTCCAAATAGCCTAAAACAACTTAGTTTAGTCCCTAAGATCATAAACAACTTCTTTATGTTGGCACTTGATTTGAAATCATCCTATTATGGCTTTATGTTGTGCTTCTATTGACCCTCATTTCCAATATCCATGCAATTTATTTCCAATCTTATGGTTTTAGCCTCATGTTTGATGCCTTGGTGAAGTTATTTTTTCCAAGAATTATTCAATTAGGTTTAGTGTGTTCATGACAAGGAGATATAGCAAAAAAACTATCATGCTTGTGTATTTTTATCTTTGTTTGCATCGGTTGAGTTTGTTGTTGTAGATTCATGGTGAATGGTCTATTTATAGCCACAAAAAGTGAGTTTTCTTATGTCCATGGCCTTTTGCTATGTTTGTTCATTGACTAGTTATCATTGGTTTTCTTTACTCAACTAATTACTCTCCCATTTATCAAATGATTATGTACATGTTCTTTGTGGATTTATGGATTGACCTAGCAAGTGAAATGATCATCTTGTCATCCACCACAAATGTATGTTATTAGATTGAATAATCCAAGGTGGAATCTCTTATGAATATATGTTGAAATATAGAGTGAATTATTATGGTGATAACATCAAACTAAGTATACATATTTTAACATGTTTATGTATTAACCAATGATATAGAAATAAACAAAGAATATAAAATAAACAAACTATAATAATTCAATAAATATTGGATGCACGTGGAGAAACTCTTTTGGAAAAAAAACTCCATCATTAAAGAGAACATAAGTATATAGTTATATTTATCCTATGAGTACATATAATAAAACATCCCTTCAATTTGACAATATTCCAATACCACATGTCCACTTTTACTAACCCATATGAATCTTATATTCAATGCATACAATTTATAGAGAAGAGTTGAGGGGAAACTAGAAGTGGATTTATAAAGCCATGACATCTCAAAAGCATGGTATGGAAAAAATCCAATGCATACATGAATAGAAATGTAACTTCTTAAGTATCTTTGACCATGTTGGTGATTTGAACTATAGACCCCAAATCCCTGGGTCTAATAATCTTCTTGGTACATCAGGGGTGTCAAACCTATGAAGATCACCACAAACCTATCTTCAGTTTGGGCAACTAAGGACCAATGGTTGAGGTGGGTAAGATCTCCTTCACTTTTGGCTCCGTAATATGAAGGAGGGTTTTCCCCAAGGTATTGAATTGATGGTTGAAAGAATAAGCTAATACCTTACAATATTTGACCATACCCAATGCACAATGTATCCCACTATTGTTGTCATTATATACCTATATGCTAGTTTGGAGATTTAAGCACGAGCACCTAGTTAACAAATAATAAGACATACAAGTGTTTGAAGATGTGTTGTATGATAACCCCTTAGATGTTATAAACATTCAGACATGGAAATAGAACACACAAAAAATAAAATAATTTTTTTTGAATTGATATGTTTAGAGTGTGTTGAGGATGATGGGAAGAAGTTAGTTACAAATTGGTGCCTTCATCTGTTGGGAAATAGTTTTTGAATGCATTCAAACATATGCGCGAATAAGAAGTTAGGTGATATATAAATCAAGATATCACAAAAACACTATGTTGTTCAGAATGCACAGGAAAGTTGGGATCTACATATATATATAGATAAATAATGAATCGTTGTGGAATGTTAAGTGTCTCTTCTTGGTTATTTTTAAGCACACCCATACACTTCTTTACTATGTTGAAAAGATACCATGCAAAGGTTTTGCAAGGATTTTATAGACTTCCAAATGAAAAACTATACAACATACATCATAAATGCATATCGTGCACATAAGGAGAAACTCAACTAAGGTTGATTATTCCATTAATCAATCTATCTTCAATGCTTACAAATGTTATCATAGGCTTGGGAAAGAACCCAAATTATTACAATAATAAAATAGCTACACCCCAAATTGGAAGTTGAAACCGTAGGACTTCTTGTAAGTATTTATGTTTTTTTCATGTCTCTGCAACCTCCCCAATAAAAATTGTTATCCTCTTTTGTTCTGAACTTTTAGAAAATGAAAACCTAGAGGTAGATGTACCCACAACCATCTTGTCAACAAAATGTTAAATTGAAAACCCTAGTTGCAACCTCATCTAGTGTCCAAATGACACATTTCTTTTGCAAATCTGATATGAATGTCAGGAGGCATGACTAAACATTCCCTAACGAATACCACACATGTGCAATGAATGACCTATAAGGTTTACTGCAAGGAACAACAAAAATGCCCATGAAATCTACTAGAAATGGTGAGTTGAAAGTAGATCATGCCAAGAAAAGGTTTTGCAAACATTAAATGTGGCATGGGTGTCATGTAACCCATCAAATCCATGTCAAAATAACTTACATGTCCATAGGGAAATCATCTAGTTCTAGTTCAAACAATTATTGTGGTGGTTGAACTTGATGAGGGTAGCTAAAATTGGTTTTCTGTATTTTTTCTTGTGGGATTTTGACCCCCATATGGATGTATAAATTTGACCTCATGTAAATATGGCATGAGGGAATATCCTCAGGAAGTAAATCACATTACCACCTGGTGAGAAAAATGGAAAATGGCTTGAAGTCTACCTATGGAGATTCGGGCCCTATCCACCATTGCAAGGAATTGACCCCCAAGCAGACAAATCTAAAATCTTTTGCTTCTCTCACAAAGGTTTAGATGATATTAAAATACCCACAACACTCTCCTACAAGAATCTAGATTCAACTAGGTCATAAGAAATGTGAAGCATCCTAATAGACTAAAAAATCCCACAAACCATCTATTGTGGAAAAAATTGCTTCATGTGTCCACTTGTAGTATTTTGACCCTATCGGGTCAAGCATACTTTCAAATCTTATAGTTTTTAACTTATTCATTTTGGGAACAAACTTGTGGGAGAAGGACCTTTAAGTGAACATGTGAAAGAAAGTTCAACAAGTAAATAAGGGTAGTTTGGATGGAAAATCTTGTAAATGTTTCAATGAGAACAAGTTTCCTGCATTGTGGGAAAACACAAGTGAATAGGATAAAGCTAGAAAGGTGAAGTTCATTTGGCCCATGAAAACGCACAAAACCCACACTTAATCATTTTTTCATAATTCAAATCCTGGTACAAGAAGATGACCTAACTAGACAGTTCTACAAAAAAAATCTATTTGAATTGCACCTTTGCATGAAAGATGGGTTCATCTAGATGGAAGACAAAAAATTTGCATGAGCATAATTTTTCCCCTTAGTAAATTTCACAAAATTTCAAGAGGAATCCAAACCTAATATTTCATGTTATACCCTTTGGGGCTAAGAAAACTAGCCCTAATAGATATCTCAGATCAATTATAGCTTTGAGAAAATATGGCTAAGACATGAAAAAGGACACAAAATTTTGAGGTGCCAATATTGGCTCTTACTAGGGAAGTGTGTCTATTGCAAATACAACGAGGATTCAAATATCTAGGCAAACCAAAAGGAAACAGCAAGATGGGATTGACTCTTAGAAGGCACAAATTATATACAAGGAAAAAATCAATCAAAACAAGCTATATACAAAAGTTCTTAGAACCTTACCTTTAGGGGAAATAATGCTTTAGGTTGATGAGCTCGAAATATGCTCATAATTTGAATGTTATGATGCATTTTTAATACCCTTACTCTTATTACTGATGGTTGTTTTAACTCTTTGATTAAAGGCTTTTTATCTAAAAATGGGTAGTATCTTGTAGTAACATATTTATATATTCTTGCAGCTTAACATCTTCATGTGTCTATATTAATTACCCTGTTTGACCTCCCGAATGACTAATATAATGCATGTGGTTTTTGGATGATGAAATGGATTTAATATGTGATTAATGAATGTGTATAGTGTTATTTTCCACGTGTGCTTTCTTTCGTTTCTGTCACCATGTGTATCGTAGGTTGTTGAAGGAAGCATGAACGAGTCAAAGCGCAACAGATCTCGGCCCTACAGTAAAGTCCATTTCTAGCATGACATCAAGGAATTTTTTCCGGCAAAGACTCTCTGACCAGGTCGTTGGGAGGAAATCTAAAAGATCATTAATCTAGGAAGAGTGGAATACTAAATTATCTTTGAATCGTGTTGAACAGATATGTCTTCATTTATGAGAAGTTTGTTCCTTGGTTTCAGGATGCACTTATGTCCACATCGTTCTCTGTTAGAGTTAGGTAGTTAGTTGCTTTTCTAATATAAATAAGTGTTCCTCCTGCATGAGTGAGCATCAGAGTGTGTTAAAGTTAGTATTATAATGAGAAACAGAGTTTTGTGTTAGTTTTCTTATAAGCAGAACAATCAGTGTATATGATTCCAAGTTTATGAATAAAAGTTGATGAAGTTTTGAGTTCAATTCTTGCATAAACTGGTTGATGCTTGCTAAGGGGGCCCACTTAGTGAGTATCTGTAGTTAATTATTTATCTTCTGTTGATTATAAGTTAGAATTCATTCTTGAAGATTTCAGCACAAACTCAGTCTTATATTGTTCCTGTAGCATCGGGAATCCATCCCTGTGTTTGTTCCTGCAGCATAAGGCTAGTTCATAGTTTGTTTCTTAGTCATAGTTGTCATGATTTCTACTTTGATTAAGTTATGCTTAAGTTAAGAAAACTTTACATTACATTCCTACAGCATAAGTAGAATTCCTTCCAAGCATTTATTTCTAGTAAATTGTGAAACTGAAAAGTTCTTAGTGCACCTCTGATGCGGCTCCATTTCAAGTATCACGTTCCTTGGTTTGACAATGTAAATGAACAACCATAAGAAGATGTTAGTCACTTGCTAGAATGTCCAATTCTCGGGTTAGGATTTTTCCATGACTTTTATCCTTTTGTGTAATCAACCATTTTGGCATCGTTATGGGGGATGAATTGTCAAGCCCTAGGAGCTTGTCATAGTCATTGTTAGTAGTAGTTTAGTGTGTTTATTCAAAGCATTTTCAAATTCCTTCAAGTTATGGTTCATTCTATTTCATGCATAGAAGAAGAGACGCTCTGAGAAGATTCATCCCTAACCTTCCATTCTTTGATAACAATCCTGAACTAGCTTATAATCTATTTGAGGAAGGAGGAGACCAAGATATCAATCCATTTGTTGAAAACCTATTGTTGAACTACCATTTGACCCAGCTGACGAAGAACCTGAAGAAAATCCATTTGCTTTGATACTCCGTCTAGTAAATATGGCACGTAACCCACCTAACTAGCCTCCTGCTTTTGAATTCCCCATCATTTCTTAGCAAGATAGTGATAACCTTAAAAATATTCCTTCTTCATTACTTCCCAAGTTCTATGGACTAGTTATAGAGGACCTAGACGCTTTATTGTTTGAGTTTGACATCCTCTGTCGCAGCTATGATTACACTTCAGATGCTCACAGGCTGAAGTTGTTTCCTGCCACTTTGAAGGAAGGAGCCCTTAAATGGTTTATGAGTTTGGGAAGGGGAGTTGTTGATAGTTGGGAAGCCATGCAAACAAAATTTCTTGAGAAATACAAGAAATATTGTAAGAGTGGTAGTAAGGGAGATTATATTTTCATAATTCAACAAAAGGAGGATGAAAGCCTAGAAGACTATATCTCAAGATTATTGTTTTCCCTGAAAAAGAATTCAGACCATACTCTCAATGAAGAATCTCATAAAATAATTTTTCTAAGGGGAATCAGTGATACTTGTATAGATGCCCTGGACCTGATGGGAGGAGGTGATATAACCCAACTGCCTTGGGATGATATCAAGAAAAATATGTCTCAACTACTCTCAAGAAATTGTTAAGAAGGGTAGAGGTCATCAAGCCATAGAGGGAAAGTATTCTATTAATAGAGTTTCATGGATGGAAATCACAAATTTCTTGTCTAATTTCAAGTAGGATATCATAAACAACATGGCTACCTAGTTGGACACTATGCAAGCTTGGAAGAAACATGAGAAAGTTGAAGCAATCTTAGCTGAGTTTTGCCCACATTGTAGATAGAAGAAACAGGACTGCAGATGTAAGATGGTAGTTAATCTAGAGGCTAAGTAGTTACCTACTAACTTTAAGATGGTAGAGAGTGATGATGACCAAGTATTCTTCGTCGCACAAAGGTGACCATGGGCTCAAAGACAAGGTATGCCTCAAGATCCTTTGACTTTTGGTAATCCTTATTCTAATTACAATAACCAATGGCAACCTACATATGGCCCATCACCACCTTGAAATACTTCTCAATCACACTGGCCTAGCTATCAGATTCCTCAATGGCAATCTCCTCAAGGAGGTTAGCGATGTACGAGACAATAGACTTTCCACCCAAGGTAGCTGGCAGGGAATATAGTTTAGCGTGGAGACCGTCGCGGGATTCTGCTGAATTTCAACGACCGACCCCTCATTCCACCTACGTGCAACGCATCTGCTCAAAACCATTTCATGCCGCGCCATGCGAGTCCCTACAATAATAAGCTTGGCGGCGGCGCTAACCTATGTATTTTGGTGACCCATTCATTCATCTGAAACTGCCTGAGGATGTGATGACTTTATTAAAGGTCTGGGGCCATCTCCTGCTCCACGGCGGCGGGTAATAATAGAGATTTCAAACTCTACCTCTGAACAACTTACTGATCCTGTAGAACATATACCTGTATCTAATACTATCTCTAAGGAGCATGTTCTACAGCATCAGGCCAAACTGCCTTTTCCTCAGAGATTGCAAATTACTACATCCAAGTCTATGGAAGAGCCTACCTTTGATATTTTGGATCAACTAAAGAATGTACACATTCAAATCCCCCTTTTTCAAGCCATTAAAAATGTCCCAATTTATGGAAAAGCCATTAAGGAGGCATGTTTAAAGAAACTAGGAAGAAAGAAAAAGGATCCCCAAAATATCCATGTTTTAGGATAGTTGGCAGATATTATGTTAGGGAGTCCTTTGGTACAAATAAATATTAATGGCTAGATAGTAAAGAATGTTTTGATTGACCTTGGTGTATCCATCAATATAATGACCAAGAACACAATGGAGTATTTGAATATTTTAAACATTCGGGCTACACCTAACATCTTGCAGCTTGCTGATAGTTCCATAGTAAAGCCTGATGGAATGGTAGAAGATGTTATTTTCATCCTTGAGTCTTGGGAATACCCAGCAGAATTCACCATATTGTCCACTAAGGAAACTTTGGGAGGATATCCTATCATCCTAGGTAGACCATGGTTAGCTACAAGTGAGTACTTTTACTCAGGTTGTCATTGAGGGGCCGACAATTTTATGGTGGTCAAGAAGGTGCAACTATATAACCCGTTGACCTCATCAGTTGTCTCAACTAATTTGGCTAGATTTAGGAGAGGAAACTGAAGAAGTCAATTCATTGGCTCAACTAATGATGCTGCAAACTAATCCATTTTCATAGCTTCAAAGTGAGGATGACCTACTTTTACACATTTTTCAGTCTAACCTTGGTCCGAGTAGCCCATCTGCTGCAGATAGCTATCTTCAATAGTGTTTCCTGCAGCACCTAAATTATGAGAACCTATCACCTGAATCTCCTATAGTTTATCATAATTTTCTTCCATATGAAATACAGACATCACCTTTATCAGCAGCCTTCATGAATGATCTTATCAAGCAAGTAGAAGTGTCTCCAGGCCATTGTTTGAATATCAATAATAAGTTGCCTCAGTCTCAACAAGCTACCCTAGTCACAATGTTGCAAGAACAACACCGAGCTTTTGCATGGGACTATGGGGATATGAAGGGAATAGATCTTCAACTTTGTACTCATAGGATCTACATTAAGGAAGATTGTTCACCTATCAGGCAGCCACAAAGAAGGAGGATAAGAAAACCAGTACTTTCGGGAAATAAGATTAAACAACTCAGTGGGTTGATGTTGGTTTTATGCTCCGTTTCCATACAGGTGAAGCCGGGTGTATCCTGTTGAAATTTGAACTGCAAAAGGTTAAAAATGGAAGTTTGTATGAGACTGCGGGAGCTTAACAAAGCAACTAAAAATGATCACTTTCCACTGCCATTTGTTGACCAAGTGCTAGACTCATTGTTTGGTAAAAAATATTTCTCCTTTTTGGATGGATATAGTGGATATAATAAAATTAGAATTACCCCTGAGGATCAAGAAAAAATAAATTTTACCAGTCCATGGGGAACTTTTTCCTACTCTGTCTTACATTTTGGACTGTGTAATGCACCTGCAACATTTCAAAGGGTTTTGATCAATATTTTTGCTAACATTTCTCATAATTCTATGGAGATCTACATGCATGACTTCACTACTTATAGAATTACTTATGAAGAAGCATTAACCAGTTTGGAAAAAGTGTTGAAAAGATGTAAGGAGCAAAATTTGTTTTTGAATAGTGAGAAATTCTTTATGATGATGCAACAGGGAATTGTTTTAGGCCATCATATCTCTCAAGCAGGAATTCAAGTTGATCCTGCAAAAATTGAAGTTATTCTAACTTTGCAAACAACTATGAAACAAAATGATGTTAGAAGCTTCCTAGGACATGCCGGATATTATAGAAGATTCATCAAATATTTCAGCAAAATAGCCAGTTCACTATATGCCTTATTGACTAAGGATTCTGAATTTACCTAGACTAAGGCTTGTGACAAATCTTTCCTCCAGCTTAAGAACTTACTTACTCAGGAACCTGTTCTTCAAGGACTGAAGTGGAGTCTGCCTTTTCATATACACACAGATGCTTTTGACTATGCCATAGGGGCAATTTTAGGATAGAAAGAGAATTCCATAGAGCGTATATGTATATTTCATTAGCAAAAAATTCAAGGCCTTAAGATTAAACTATAACAATGGAGAAAATTGCTAAAGTAGTTGTACTTAGCCATACACAGAACAGAGTTTCTGACATTTAATAGCCTAGAATTTACCAAATGTTACATTCATCTGGATCATTACACACGGCAATAAGGTACCTCATGAATAAATCTGCCATATCTAGTAGATTAGCAAGATGGCTCCTATTGTTGTAGGAATTTGATATCATAGTTATTGATAAACTAGGCTGGGGTAATGTGGTGGCTAATTTCTTGTCAAGACTTCAAACAGCTGCACTTGCATTGAAATTAAATTGATTATTAAAGCTTTTTCCTGATGAATATTTATTTTCCTAGCTATTTGCTCAAGAGCTCCATGAGTATGCAAATGTGCAGGTATTTAGTAGCAAAGAGCAAGATCCCAGCTCACTTCTCACCAAAGGAAAGGAAATTGTTGGTTGAGAAAAGTTTAACTTTTCATGGATTACAGACTATTTATTTTATATAGGACCTGACCAAGTCATGAGAAGATGTGTTAGGGAAGATGAGACCTATGACATTTTGTATGCTTGTCATGATGAGCCCTGTGGTGGGCACTTTGTAGCCAAGAGAACAGCTATGAAAGTGCTTAATACAAGATAGTATTGGCCTACATTACACAAAGATGCTGCAGCCTATACCAGAAAATGTGACAGATGTCAATGCATGGGGAGACCAACCAAGTCTGATGAAATGCCCCTATATCCTCAAGTGGTAGTCAGTCCCTTTGACAAGTGGGGCATGTATTTTTTTGGGCCTATTGATCCTCCATCCAATGGAAAATCATATATTTTGGTGTGTACTGATTATGTAACCAAGTAGGTAGAAATAAATGCAATGACACATGCCCATGACAATAAAGTTGTTGAGTTCCTATATGAGCAGATTTTTACAAGGTTTGGAGTCCCAAAGGAACTTGTTACTGATCAAAGACCTCAATTTACATCCAACTTAATCACTGCATTAATGAATGATTACAAGATCAGGCATAGAAATTCTAGCCCCTATCACTCTCAAGCCAATGGTCAGGCAGAGGTTACCAAGAAATAAATTCAACCAATCCTTACAAAGACAGTCCAATTACACAAGAAGGATTGGAGCAGCCGCCTTCCTGAAGCAGTCTGGGCCTATAGGAGAACATGGAAAACAACTACAGGGTTTACTCTTTTTGAATTACTCTATGGTAAGACTGCCATGTTGCCAATAGAGTTTGATCATAAAACCTTGAGTACTGCTCTCTAGCTTATCTCTGAGGTTCAAAAGGAACGCCTCCTGCAGCTGAATGCATTGGATGAGATGAGGAAAGCTGCCCTATAGCATACTAAAGCTTTCCAAAAGCAAAGAAAAAAATGGCATGATAATCACATTCGAACTAAGCAATTCTCTACCAATGATTGGGCACTGCTTTATGACTCCAGATACAAGTAAAATCAAGGTAAGCTAACCACACAGTAGGTCGCCTTAAGAATAGAAATGTGTTTGACAGTGAAACTTAGATGGGTTAGCTACAGTAAGATCCGGTTCCGAAAGTTCAAACTCTTTTTGGTTAATGGACACCATCTTCGGTTGTATCATAAGCCAGCATCTAAAGATGAGTTTATGTAGCAGTTTGTTTTGAATGCGGCCATTGATCTTCCTGTAGCGAAAGGTTTTGGTCTTTCTCCTGCAACATTTCATTAAATTCCACGTTGCATGCCCATAATAAAGGCTTCCTTTTAAAGGAAGCCACATTCTCCATTTTCCATTCATCACCGCCATTCATTATTTTTTTCTTCCACATCATCCATTCTATCGTACCGCCCTCATTCATGGTTCCAACCGTCATTTCATGGTGTGTTGTGATCTTTCCCAACATGTACAAGCATTGATTAAAAGGTACGCGATATATTTTGTTATCACATTGTTTATTTATTTCATTAATTCAACAACTGCTATGTGCATATCGATCATTATCACCCATTCTTCACCTATCCTTTCACACATGTGTGAACACATGTCAAAATTTAAGTAGGGGGAGGGATAATCCATTTTAAACCTTTTCTTATGTCACTATCACAACTAATAAGATATTTTTATTCTTCTTGTACTTTCCAAATATGGCTGCATGTTTTATCCTAAACAACAATTAAACTACTTGATATGAGTAGTTCCTAATAATCATTACATGCAATTTTCTTTCAAGTCATTCTAGGAAAAGAAGGAAAAGTGATGGCAGGACAGAAAGAAGTAAAAAGAAGCAGAGCAGAATAATTTTCTTTTGAATTTTCATAAAAGGTTTGGGTTCTGGAATCTCAGTAGGAGTAATTTGCGAATATGGGTGGTCAGTTGGTAAGACATGAGCCTGTAGCTCATGAGCTCTTAACACAAAATCCTCAAATAGTTCAGGAATTTAGTAATTGTGGATGGCTAAACTATTTTCTAAGGTTAGATT
>VDFB02083118.1:0-12086 GCA_007258455.2 Sequoia sempervirens
AGAATCCAAGATTGCTTTTCCTTGAGCGAAGATTACAGACATGAATGTGGGTCATGTGGACTATGATGATTTTCAACAGAGGATGTTTGGTAATGCACCCACCCAATTGGCATAGATTATCACTCACACTAGTTTGGTACAAGTAGCAGGGTTCCCTCCAAAACAATTGTGTCCAGAGCTTATGGGTGTAATACCAAGATCATGATGGGCCAAAAGTGGTGATGATATGATATAGATGATATGGCTGGCGACTTTTACCAAGAAATTGTTAGAAACAGGACTTTGGGGAGATTACAAGCTTTCAACAATGAAGTGCTTTCATTTTGAATTTAACCAAGCTCGTTATTGTTTGAATTATGACTAAGTGGTGGGCTGGGAATTTGGCAGCTTTAGAAATTCCAGAGGGAGGAGGAGATAATTCTTCATAAAACTGCAGAAGGTGCTGGATTAAAAAAATGAGAATTTCATGAATTTTGACCAAGTTAAGGTGAGTGGACATGCTGAAGTTTTATATTTTTCAAATTTTGTGGCCAAATTCATAATTAATTATTTACTTGGAAAAATTTAAAAAAATAATATGCATCACATTAGGACCTTAGTCATCTACTTATATCTCAAAACTTATAAAAAACATTCTGTCTCATTTTATTGTGGTTAGGTGGTCAAACAAACACCTACTTAATTTTTTTCCCACAGTACATTGAAATATCCAGAATTTTCACCAAATAGATTTTTTATTTAAATAAACCTAGTAGTTTAGAAACTACATTCAATTTTCTATAGATTCTATTCTCACATATTTTTGAAATAATATAGATAACTTATTCAAATTTTTATGTCAAGTCGCCTAATTCTAATTTTTCTAATTTTTTTGCCACTTAAGGGCCTGATTTTTCCATGATGATCCTACACATACCCTTGTTTTGGAATGTGCAAAACACTATGACACTAACAAAAGGATGGTAGGTGGGCCACAAGGAAGAGTCATGGAAAATCTTCCTGAAGAATCTATTGCAGAAGTTTTTAATATTGCTTCACATCATAAGCTAATTGAAGAGATAAACATTCGAGAAGCAATTAAGTTATATGATGAAGACCCCAATAGAGCCTTGGAAGTTATGAATAATTCTTGGATATTGAAACCCAAGCCTCATTACTCTAAACTGCCCAAGCAATTGCATAAAAGTGATTTTAAGATGGAGTATCATGATGTTATAACTCTCCTAGGAAGGGTAATGGGAGTAGAAGAAGCTAGTATCTTTCATACTTGAATTTTCTACTACATCATGCTAATCATGGTTAACAATCACTATCACTAGGCTAGAATCATAAGCAATAACTTGGATGCTCAGTTAAGAAGTGTGCAGGAGACTGAAAGATTAACAATGAAATCATATATGGTGTACATGTTGGCAAGCAAAAAAAAGTATAAGGGTCTTAGTTGTAAGGGAACATTGGGAAAAGATAGGATCTGGGAAATATATCCCCAAATGCAATATAAGACAACTAATTACAAGAGGGAAAATGATGCATTCTTTATGTATATTCCTAGATTGTTGCAAGGAGCCCTCCATGTTAGAGTGTCTACTGATGCAATGGACTTGATCAAGTAGTACGCGAAATGGTTCATTCAATTCCAAAGACTCACATACATCCAGATACAAGGATGTCCTATTGTTCCACTCAGATTGCCAAGGTATCCAACAAATAAACTCTTCATGCTAGAATTGACAAGGAAAATTGTAGACTTTGAAGAAATCTTACAACAAGAACTACATAAGAAGGGATTGGGAACAAAATTCCCATTGAGGATTGGAACTTTAGAATCATGCCCTTCTATTCAAAGTGCTTAGTATTCTAAAAAGGAGATGGCACAATTTGAATTATATGCTCATACTAATAGAAACAAGTTTGATCCATATGGCAAGGCCATGAAATAAGAAAACAAAACATTCAGAAATAAGGACCATATTGAGGACTATTAGGCCAATTGTAGAGATGAATTTGAGGTCGACAGGAGAAGATTTTCCAAGCTTCTCCTCAAATTGATAAGAATTTACAAAGTGGTGGAAGTACCAGATCAGGTACAAGATGATGAGGTTGGCCTGCTCCAACACCAAGATTTTGAGCCTTACAAGAATAAGCCTTTACCCCAAATAAACTGGTCAAAAGAAGAAGTGACAGGCCTAGACTAGGTGACTAAGTGAGTGAAGAGGTATTTGAGACAATGGATCAAGCCTGAAGTGCAGAAGTTGGAGGCTAATGGTACCAAGTTCACATATGATTTTATGGGAGACTTGGAATCCTAATCGAAAGAGGAAGTAGAAGTAGAAAAAGATGGTGTCTCTAAGCTCCATGATGATGAAGAATAGGAGGGAGATAAACCTGTATCAATTAAGAGAAGAACTAGGAGCTAGATACAAGTGAAGCAAGGTGAGAAATCATCTCCCAAAATAAAGAAGGCTCCTAAGGTCAGCACTACAACAAAAGAAGGTGAGGCATCACAACTAGTGAGGAAAAGGAAGTTGGTCACAGAAGGACAGAAGGCAACTAAGGCTAGGAAAGGTGAAACAACCACTGATGCTCCTTCCTCTACCAAGGTTGTAGAGATAGAATTTTTTGGGGAAAATCCCCAAGTATATGTCAAGAGGAGCTCTCCCAAGCACAAGGAATCTCCTATGAAAGAGATAAAAAATGTAGAAGAAAAGGTGCATAATGGAAAGGCACCTATTGATGAGGGAGAAAAGAGAGTAACTGCAAGAAATAATTATCCTCCTATTTCTCCCCATAATGTGTAGATTTCAGAGGAGGCCATCCATGAAGAGGGAAACATATCAAATAACCCTGAACAACTTGAATCTAAAGACGAGGATATTTCTACTCCTACAAGTCAAGAATGGAGACAAATGATGCAAGAGATGGGACAATCTACCTTAGGGGCTCAAAGCATAAATGTGGAATCAGAAGTAATTCAGGAAAAGCAATCCAAGTCTTAGGAAAAAGAGGTGATTAATGAATTAGAGGATCAACCTGAGATGGAAAAGAATGTAGAGGAGGTTGCTAATAGCCCACATCAGGATAAGGATGAACAAGAGGATCCTTCTATAGAGTTGAATATAGAACAATCTACTGTCCCAAACTTGCTAGAACAAAGGCTTAGTAAGAAGCCAATAATTGTCCAAGAAGAAACTCCTAGCTGGGACAAACTACTAGAACAGTGGTGGCAGCCCAAAAAGAGAAAAAGAGCTAGGACAATCTCAAATATTTCAAGAGATGAGTTTAATAACCGAGTTATCCATGTAGCAGTTCCTGCAAGTGATAAATTTGAAGATGAGGTTAGGCCTTCAGAATGTAAGGCACAAACTATTAATTTGGGCCCATCAAACAAGGAGCAAGAAAAGGAACAATTCTAGGAGTCTTCTCAAGCTATTTTGTGAAGATTGGACAGAGAAACAAAGGAAATGGAAAATCTCTAGAAGCAATTAAGTGATGTTTATAAATATGTTCAGTATTTGATGAAGCCTCTACAAAGTGCTAGCAGTGATAGAACTGTGTGGTTGATTTTTGTGAGCATTAAATGTGTAAAAATGAATGAATAAAACACACCAATAAGACATTATATCAAAACAAAATATTAAACTGATAAAGATTACAAACTCAGTATCTTGTTATCGACGTCATCATATCGTCCTCTATCTTCAGTATTTTCATTGACTCCAGTTGGCTCCCAGATTGTATGCTAGGCTCAATGAATAGTCCTCCTAAAGAATGAGATTGAATATGAAATGCATGTAATGCTTAAACTTAAGACATGATTGCTGAAAATGAAAGACTATTGATGATGCTATGAATAATAAAACTAGAATGATAAAATGCTAGAATGTAATTAATCTCTAATTACTCTTATATGTGTTGTATAACCCTTGCTTGGTTTGGCTATGCTATTTATAGAGTTTTTCAAAAGCTTCTGATTGGTTGATATGATCAACGATTGTGAAAATTCCTGGCAGATCGAATGGTTGAAGATGGATAAGACTAAAGAAAAATAGAAGAAAGAAGAAAGCAAGATTTGTTTTTATTTTCTATAAAAGAGGTAAGATAGGATGTTGAAGATGATTTGTAAAAAATCATCTTTTGGTGAGATTATGGAAAGATTTTGAAGAAGATAAATAATGAATTATTGAATTCAATTATTTATTTACGGGTGACACAAAGATTCTTCTTAAAATAGAATATTTACCCTGGATTTGAAGAATAATGGAAGATTTCATAATTAAATAGAATATTTAATTATGATTCTGAAAAGATATGGAAGATATTTAATTAAACTTTTAAGAAATGGTATGTAATGAAATTAATTAAATGAGATATTTAATTAACTAGAAGAAAGATTTGAAAAGAAATAATTAAATTTAATTAAATCCAAAAAGACTTAATTAAATTCAAAAAGTGATAATTAATATAAATAAATAAAGTGTATTTATTTAATTAATTAAGTGGACATATGAATGTGAAATAATTAAATAAAAATCAATTTATTTAATCATCATAGAAGAATAAATTGAATGAACCATATAGTTAAATTAATTAAATTTAATCATATGTATAAGACTTTAGATAAATTAATTAAATAATAAATATTTAATTAAATGCCAGGATTAATCAGATATGACCAATTTTATGCATCTACATTTTTCCCCTCTTTGAAGTAATGTGTGAAACACATTGCTTCAAAGAAAATATTCCTGCTTTCAAAATTTGTTGTGTTTGACTTTTTGCCCTTGACTTGATTCTTATATGTTTCTGATCGAAAAATGTTGTTGGTGTTAATGATGCCCCCTCAGGAGGTAAATCACTGATGATTAGGAATGTTTGAAACTTTTAAGTTGATGATGAGATTTGGATGTTGATTGGAATTCAGTGATTTAGCTCTCAAAAAATGATGTATAAGGATGCCCCAGTGTAAAAAAATAAAGTCAAAATTAGATAAAAAGATAAAAATGTCATAAAACTCATCTTTAGTTGACCTTTAAAAGGTAAAAAGGGAGAAAAGGAAAAATCCATTTTGCGGAACTTTTGACTTGAGAATCCCTGCTCCATATGAACTCTGGCTTAAACAGACCTTGGCATTCAACGCTCAGATCTTCATACCAAGAATGTTACAAAGGAACTGTTCCGTGACGAACCCAACTCTTTAAAATTTCACACCTTTTCCTGTTTGGATGAATTCCTTGTCAGTTTCTGTGATTTAGCCTAAAAAATTGCCTTGGAGCCCAGCCTAGAAGTGCTATCAGTTGTCCTGTGAGCGCTTCTACGGAAAGAGTCAGTGCCGAATATAGGATGGATGTAGAATATTTAAGTTTAGAGAAATCAAAGTTTAGCATCTTAGGAAAACAGTAAGCATAGGTCTCATAAAATTAGGGTTTGAACACACCTAGGAAAAAGGAGTGTGTTGCCAGGGTTACCGTCGACTGGTGCCTGAAGTGGCGTTCAGTTTTCAAAGGTTCTCTAGGGAAAGAATATGAGGAAATGCTTCGGAAGGCTCATCCGCGAATTTAAGATTTCGGGTTTCGGCACACCGGTGAAGCGTATCATACGGCGATTTTTGAAGTACGGTAGTGAACGGAGATTGCTGTTCTCGGTAAAAAGAGACAAAATGTGTGATTTGATGAAATTGATGTAAAAAATGATGATGTATATTGCTTCCTTGGTCAATAGATAGAGAAATTGTCTTGTCATCATGTTGATATAGATAGAAAATCTGATAGATAATTGATAACTCTGTTTCCCCTGTATGAAAAACAAAGAGTAGATGATAGGTAGGACTGCTAATAAATTTTCTTTCTACGATAGAAAACAAATAGTAGATGATGTTTTGATTTTTGATAAATTTTCCTTCTTTGAAAAAGAAAAAAAATAGTAACTGATGATACGAGATTCCGATAGCTAGATTGTGCATTGACATGGGTCACTTGATATGAGTCTGATGAGTACATGTCACTGATATGGATCATAGATAGATATGAGTCAGATTGTTGTTGTTTGATTGAAATTGAATCATTAATATAATGTTGATTGATTGTTTTTATGATAACCAAAAATAGAAGGTTTTTAAAAGCCTCCAAATTAGGGAGCGTCACTCGGCAGGGTGGGATAGGATAGCCGAGCTGACACCAAATGAAGTAGCATTGATAGGGACATGCGAATTGAGATCTTTGTTGGCCATGTCACCAATTTGGGTCAACAAGGAACTGTTGACCGCATTGGTAGAGAGGTGGCATTCAAAGCACAACACCTTTCATTTGTTGACTAGTGAGGTGACTATGACTCCAGAGGATGTGTATAGGATTCTTGGTATTCCTGTGGTTGGCACCCTTGTGTTCTATGATCACAAGGAGCTCAGTGGTACAAATGCTCTAATGAGAGTGTTTGGTGATGCACAAATAGCAGGGTATTGGGTGCCATGGACTAACTTTAGAGGATACCCAGCCTTGCCAGCCATTTTAGGTGCATTCATTGGAGGTCTCCTTTGTCTAGATTATCGATCAAAGGGGCTATCAGTGGGATGGGGGAGGATCTTGGAGCAGATGTTGCTACAACCACATAGATATTCCTGGGGGAGTTGTATGTTAGCTCACCTATATCATGATTTACATCAAGTGGTATATAGCGGTGCATCCAATTTTTTGTGTAGCATGACACTACTGCAAATCTGGGCATGGGAGCATCTTGCAGTGAGGAGACCAATGTGCCCCAGAGTGAGGCCACCAAGCAGGCCTTATGTATATGCATATTTGATGTTGCTTGTCTAGCCTAAGTTGGGTAAGGCAGATTACTGGAGACGATGCCTGGATGATCTGGATGCAGTGATATGGTGACCATACCTAGATTGTGAGCCATGGGATACATATCACCTAAAGATGCCATTCGTAGGTATTCCATGATTTTTGATTAGACATACTCCATTTATCATTGAGAGGTTTTTGGCCATACAAGTACACCGACAGTTTGGATTCACTCGGGGTATGCCTTAGGGAGTTGCTCACTATGTGCAGAGTAAGGATGAGGCAAGATGGGGACCTAGTATTTCATACCAGATAGCTTATACAGAGTATATGGCTATATCGCCCGAGGCATGGGATGATAGGTGAGATATTGTTGATGTTGGTATGTCTGATGAGTATTCAGTTTATTATCATACACATCCCTTTCCACGGTTTACCTATCTTGATGAGCCAACACCCATTTTGGTGGTACCGCAGCCAGTGGTAGGGGGACAGGAGGATGTGGCCAATGGTGAGCAAGCAACAGTTGGGGTAGATGATGAGGAGAGTGGAGAGGAGGAGAGCTTAGATGGGGATGATGGGGATGATGGCGGAGATGAGGGGCAGGTGCTAGGGAGGCCAGGGCCTGACTTTTTGAGTGGTGTACATATCATGCAGTGGCTAAGGACTGGGATTGGGTGTAGGATAGTGATCAGGGTTGGTTCCTCATCATAGCAAGGACAGATAGATACCCTACAAGCCCAAGTGCAGTTGCAGAGTCAGTTAGTGCAGGCACAGGGATTGGTTGCACAGCTATAGGCATAGCTGGCACAGTCACAAGCACAAGCACAAGCACAAGCATAGGCACATCCTACTACCACAGATCCACAGTTAGTTCAAGTGATGACAGAGAGAGATGCATTGAGATGGAGGTTAGTAGAGGCCGAGGGTGTTACACAGAGGCTGATGGGCACCATGCAGAGTGCATCTTTGTGAGAGGCCATTGCAGAGGGCTTCAAGATGGCCAGAGAGGTTGAGTATTACCGAGTTAGATACGAGGAGTTATGTCCTCCTAAGTGCAGAGAGCCTTTCCCACGGTCGCATACGAGGACTAGGAACAGGACACGGACAAGCACATAGAGTCTAGGGGTTACCAGGCCTCAACAGGATCCAGATGTAGGGACCAGTGGGAGGCCACCATCCTCGAGACTATCTCCCTCAGGGGTTTCCACCAGCCAGCCCTGATGTATGTAGGATTTTATGTGTTGTATCTCATATTCTTTGGAGCATGTATATTGATTTTTGATCATATCTCATGTATCTTTCTAGACATTTTAGTGTCATTGGACTATTGGACATTTGTATGTATATTTTTATGAGTGATGATATGCAGCGGCAATGAGTTTTGATGATGTGTTGCATTTGTTGTGATGATATGAGATGGATATGCATTTATTTCCTTGCTTATGTGATATGGATTTTGATATATTATCTACTGACTAACATGATTTGTAGGATGATGTGTGATATGATGTGTACTAATGATCTTATGCAAGTGGATGATGATGGTGAAAATGCCATGTGTCGAGATGATATGATATGATATGAATTATTAATGATGTGGAAATGTGATGTTTGTATGAAATTTTTGTGTTTTTAAATTTTCAAAATTTTGTAAATGAGGATGATGTGATGTGATGATTTTTCCATATGACGCCCTTAAACCGCAAGAAAATGGCACGTTCGAGAAACATGGAATGATAAATGATGAAAAGATTGAAGGATATGGAATAAATACAAAGATGAAGATAAAATGAGAAAGAATGATATGAATAAATGTAATGGATATGAAATGAGATGAAAGAAAATGTAATGTAATGATATGAAATGACGAAATGAGATGAAGTAAAATGTAATGTAATGTAATGATATGAAATGAGATGAAATAAAATGTAATGTAATGTAATGAAATGAAAAAATGAGATGAAGGAAAATGTAATGTAATGTAATGATATGAAATAAAATGGAATGAAAGGAATGAAATGTAATGATTGTAAATGAGATGATGAAATGAAATGAAAATTGAATGATATGCTATGCAATGTAATCTGATAAAATGATATGGTATGAAAGGATGAAATGTAAGATGAAAATGATGGATAAGAGAAGAATGAAAAATAAACGAATGATACGAAATGATAAAGAATTGGAATGGGATGAAAATGAAACCAAGATGATAAAATTGAGAATGTCCCATGATATACAATGAAATGATATGAAATATGAAATGATAATGCATCATTAAGGATGAATGATTGAGACAGGTCCCAAATGATGAATGTTCAAACTATATGATAGGAACAAGACCAAGATCAAAAGATCATGAAATGAGGATGAAACAAACGTCCAAATGTCCTCCACATATAGTCCAAAGAGGCATGACAACCATTGATTTATCTATTCAACTTTTTTTAAAACTCTAATGCGAATATAGTATGAAAAATTATATACATTGATCTAAATGAAATGTAACGAAATAAAACCAACTGTTCATTGAGCCTTTGGGTAGATTTCTTGAATCATCATAGAGCCTTATAAAATGTTGGAAGTATGTACAAGCATCAGAGGGGAAATTAGCACCAATGATGACCTGAGTACAACTTTCATGATTTTTGATATAGCAAGCGAACACAAGCCTTGAGGTATAACTGAACCGAGATGAAATTGAACCGAGATGACCTGAGCATTTCTTGCAGAAACAGACAAAGACTAACCACCTTCTAATGAAAATGTGGAACTATCATCAATGATATACATTGAAAATCATGTTTCACAACATATTTGTGTCAAATCGATAGTTAACCTCAAGACATCAGACAAAGAAAAATCATCCTCCTTCCTTGCCACTCTAGTTCAATACATCATTGAGTGTGCTCCAAAGAGATGATGTCAAAAATTCAAACAACCATTGTGCAAAATATAAAATTGATAATCCAATCATTATTCAGATTTTAGATCATCCTGATATGAGTCATGATATGGTATTTTGCTGAAAAACCGTTGTGATATTGGTCAATGGTTGGATAGTTGTACATGTGTTTTGATTGTTTGTTTGCATGACCAAGTTCTATATCGTTGTTGAGCTATTTTGGTAGAACCTGAAAGTTGGTTGCCCCAGAGTATGTCAATGTTTTCCCCCAGTATTTGACACAACTTGTTGAAATGGATACATACAATAATCAAGCCATGGTAAGACGTTATCGCTCTAGGAAAATGATGGCAACATGATGCTGGTATGACCCTAAGATGATGGAAAGATGCATGAAAGGAAGGTTGAGAAGTAAAATGCATAACATGAACTAATAGATGGAGAGCTACAAATAGCGTATGTTTGCCAGATTTTCACTATTTATTTTTATTGCATTTTTTTTTTCTTTTTTTTTTGTCGTTACCGAGATGCCTGTTTGTCAGGTTTTCACCAAGGTAACCATTTTTTCAAGACTTTTTCTGCTTTTTTTGTATTTCCTTAGGACTTTTACTGATGTTTTTGTATTTCTTCAGGACTTTTTCTAATGTTTTTGTATTTCTTCAAGACTTTTTCTGATGTTTTTGTATTTCTTCAGGACTTTTTCTGATATTTTTATATTTCTTCAAGACTTTTTCTCATGATGATAATTGTTTCAGACATAATACTTTTTTAGGTGCATACTGTTGATGGGTTCGTCAAATAGGTCTCTTTCTGGCGTTGACAGCTTGTATCCTCCTGAACCATATACTACTATGACCACATACAGACCCAGCCAATTAGGTTCAAACTTTCCTTTCTTTTCTTTGTCTTGTTAATTGTGTGGGTTCTCTTTTAGAACAAGATCACCAACCTGAAAGGTATGTAGTTTGACTCTATGATTATAGCTGCGAGACATCATTTATTGATAGGCTTTCAAATGATCAGCAGCTTGTCTCTTTTCATCAAGAAGTTCCAGTTCTTGGAGTCAGGAAACTCTATATTCATCATCTATGATTAGAATTTTCAAAGATACTCTAAGTGATGGAATCTCAACTTTTAAAGGTAGGATGGCTTCTACTCCATAGACAAGATAAAATGGAATTTCTCCTGTTGGTGTTCAGATACTAGTGTGGTAAGCCCACAATGCGAGATTGAGTTGAACATGCCAATCTTTCCCTACATCATTCACAGTCTTCTTCATAATTTTCAATATTGTTTTATTTGAGGCCTCTACTTGGCCATTCCCATGTGGGTAATAAGGTATTGAGTATATGTGTTGAATATGGAATCTCTCACAAAGTTCATCAACATCTTGACTCTTGAATGGTCATCCATTATCTGTGATGATGGATTTGGGAATGCCATACCAACAAATGAGATAGTTGAGTATGATTGATGAGATTTGTTTTCCAGTGACCTTAGTGAGAGGAACTACCTCAATCCACTTGGTAAAATACTCTGTCACTATGACGATGAACTTGTGTCTATTCGAGGATGAATGATGAATCTTGCCAACTAGATCCAACCCCCATTGAGAGAATGGCCAGGTTGATACAAATGGTTGTAGTTCTTGTTCCAGTGCATGAATGATATTTCCATGTATCTGAAATTTAGAGAACTTTGTTACAAAAGTGATGATTCCCTCTCCATTGTAGGCCAGTAGTAACCCATTCTAATCAATTTCTCGGATAAGGTTAGTCCACTTGAATGAGTTCCACAAATGCCACCATGAACTTCTTGTAAAGCCTTATTGGATTCATCACGTTCAAGACATCAAAGTAAAGTACCATTAAGACCACGGTGATAGAGAGTGTCAACGATAAGGGTATAGCAAGAGGATTGGCTGATAAAATTGTGTTTTTGGTTATGGGACAAGTCAAGTGGTAAGATATCATCTTTTAGGTAGGCGTAAATCTTTCCATACCAAGGTGAATCAGATCCTACTAAGTGGCAAATGATTTGGATTTCATGTGTGTCATAAACAGGCGTAAATGACTGTTCCACTAGAAATTTGTAGTGAGCCCAAGTTTCTAGGAGTTGTAACAATGAAGCGATTGTGGCCACAGCGTTAGCTGCCTTGTTATCAAGCCTTGGAATTTGAATGAACTTGATGTCTACAAATTATTTCTTGAAATCGTCAACCATTTTCTTATATGGAAATAATTTGTCATCTTTGGTCTGATAGTCATCATTGATTTGGTTAATGACTAACTGTGAGTCACTATAAACTTGTAATTTTGTGATTCTCCATTCCAGTGCTATTTTGAGTCCAGTGATTAAAGCTTCATATTCGGCTATGTTATTAGTGCATGGAA
>VDFB02083119.1:0-33182 GCA_007258455.2 Sequoia sempervirens
TACATACGGCTATGGCCAATATTATAGATGGAGTTCAAAATACCTTTGAGGCTATATTTGCTAGGCGGCTGAATCCAGTTGAAGTTAATTTTGATAATTTGAGGGGTTTGCTGGTGCCTTTCTTTGCAGATGTTAAGACCTTTGTACAAGATGACTTTGAGAATACTTCTACTTTCTCCACTTTGATCCAGAACACGCAGGACTCCTTGGTTGCTTGGAGAAAATCTTGTACAAGAGCCTTACGAGCATTGATCCACCCAGGTGTTAGAGTTTGACTAGATTGTGTTCCACGATTTGATTCGGGAAGTTGAGGTACTTGGCAGATTTGTTGAGTTGGCAGTCAAAGGCAAGTGGGAATGCACTACTGGACGAGGATCTTCTAGAAGACTGAATATGGGCATTTATTACATTTTCTATTTATGGGAGTGAGTGGGAATCTTTGATTCATTTAATGTACCACTCCCTATTCAGTTTTTAGGGTTAGGGCTGAGGTGGCACGATTCTGGCCACTCTATTAATTGTAACCCTAGCCGTCTTTTGGGACTTGGCTAGCTATATAAAGGGGGAGTCCCCCTCATTTGTAATTCATTAGACATTAGAACAGGAATTAGAATCAGAATTGCATTAGAGCTTAGAGGATAGATAGTAGAGTATTGTAGACATTTTGCATAGTGGAGAAGAAAGAAAGTTTTCCCTTTGAAAACTTTTGTGGAGATTGTTGTGTAATACTTTTCATGATAATAGATCTTTTCATTGATGGTGGAATTCGTCTTGTCATGAATAGCTAGCAAGGTCTCTTCTTCCTTTCGTATCCAAGTAGCGTAATTTTCATGCAAGTAGTTTACTTTGATGTGTGGTGTTTTATTGAGGTAGCTTCACTTTATTCCATACCACTAGCGGCTTGTTGATGATAAGTCCGCCTTGCGTGGTCAACTGGACATTATCTTGAGTTTAACTTCGGTTGTGGTTTACATGCTTATATGCGTCGTTTTGATGGTGTATGTATGTTAAATTATAACTTGAACATCTTTTGCTATCCCCTTGAAGATTGCACCGATTTTACTGAGGTTGTCCGACGTGAGGCTAGGTGAAATCTGGTTGAAGTCTATTGAAACGAAGCTCCACATATCCTGCATTTAGAATAGAACATAAGTTTCTTAGGCCCTAAACTCTTTTACTTTCTGTACATTTCTAATTAGTTTTAGGAAAACAAACCACATTGCCAAATCATACACGCAAGAATCCCCTTCAAAATCATACATTAGCTGCTAACTGCAAGAAATATGAACAATTGTGTAAGTCCCCTCGTAAGAACACAGCAATACACATCAACCAAACTGGGTCTATTTGCACTTAAGGAACCTTGGAGTTGAACGTGTGATCTATCTCGCAATCTTAGCACACGGAATACTTTGATCAAGAGAGAACAGAGTAGCCCTAAACTATTTTTGTTCTGCTGTTTGGTGCGGTCACAAAAACCACGTCAACAGGTAACAACTTTCAAGATTTTGCGAGCACAGTTCTTTTGGCCGACCATGTCCGCGATGCATATTAATGGGTGCACCAATGTCAGTTGTGTTAGCAGTTTGTTGGCAAAACAAAGTTGGCAGCAGCCCCTCTTAGGCTAGTTGCTATAGACGCCCCATTTCAGCAATGGGGTTTAGATTTTATTGGTCCTATCAACCCACGTTCCAGCAAGGGGCATATTTATGTCCTCACAGCCACATATTATTTCACTAAATGGGTTGAAATTATTCCTACCAAGCGGGCTACGTCCGGGGTCGTGTGTGGATTCTTGAAGGAAAATATTGTTATGCGCTTCGGAGTTCCTTGCAAAATTGTGACAGACAATGCAACATGTTTCTCATTAGAGGAGCTACTAGAGTTATGTTTCGATCACGACATCACTCTATCTCATTCATTAGATTATTACCCCCAGGGTAATGGTTAAGCCGAGTCATCCAATAAGAACATAGTCACCATCATCCGCAAGTTAGTTGATTCCAGTCAACGAACTTGGCATAAGAAGCTCTATGATGCTCTTTGGGTTGACAGAATTACTCCAAAGAGAGCCATTGGTACCTCACCCTTTATCCTCCTATATGGTACGGAGGCAATGATACCTATCACGCTAGAGTTGTCCCCTTTGCAGCTGGCAACCGCAGTAGAAGATGGAGAGTTCATAGGTCCTATTCAGAAACGCATTCTGTACTTGACAAAGCTTCAAGAACAAAGGGTGGAGGTGGTAGATAGAATCACTCAGCACTAGGAGCGTGTGAAGAAAATTTTTGATAAGAAAGCTCGTCAGCAAGATTTCGAGGTTGGAGATCAAGTCCTCCTGTGGGATAAAAGACACGAGCCCAAGGGAACGCACAAAAAATTTGATTCCTTGTGGCTAGGACCATTCAAGATTCACGAGCTCACAGGGGAGAACACTTATATTCTCTCCAGCTTGGATGGAATCTCCTCCCTTTACCACACAGCGGGCAGTTCCTGAAGCACTTTGTCCCTTCGGGGGTGGAGTAAGCATTCCCAAAAATCAATCTTTGTATATATTTCTTTGTTTTTTGTGATGTGTTTCCCCTTTCCGTGATGTGATCGTTATGTTGTGTTTCCCCTTTCCGTAACAGTCCTGTCGTGTTTTAGGTGATTTTATTAGGGAAGTCCAACTATTAGGTGATGCTAGGAAGTCCGGTCATAGGTGACTTAGGGAAAGTCTTGCAAATAGGTGATTAGGAATGATGCTGACTCTAATACCCAATGGACAAGGCACTGGTCTATGCTGTAAACTCCAAAGATTCTATGGTTCTCCTATGTCGTAAGTATCCGCCATGGTCCCCAAACAGAGCCAATGTTGTACACCAAATTAAAATTTTTGCAACACTTAGACATTTTGAAGAAATAAGTAAAATCCCAATTAAACTTGTCAAAAAGGTCAAAATTTGGGTGTGCGTGTCTTGCATGAGGGGTAAAACGTGAAATTTCCAAAATCTGATGATCTGGGTCTGCTCAAAGCGACCTAATCTACAAAATCTAGATCTCATTTTTCATCCCTACTTTTAGGAAAACTGCTATTTTCAGAAATTTTCTAAATTTTTCTGGGTTTTTCTGGGTTTCTTTCGAAACGGATACTAACAAAATTTTCTAAAAAAAGAAAATTTGTCCGCCAAGGTCCAAACTGATTTTGATTGGCTCAAAATACTTCCATATTAGGCTGGTGCGTTCAGAATCTCAAAAAGATCAATTTTTCCCTAGTGGGTCTATTTTGCTTTTTTAGAAGCATTTCGGAAGCTCTGAAGTCATCAATGGAGGTTAGTAAGCTGCCAGGCGCCAGATCCAACATGCAAGCACTAAGTAGAAGGTGGGATAATGTACATGCACAAAGAACGAGGAAGAAGGTAAAAACTCTAAAAATTTGGCTAAGTCTGCTTGACATGGGCACCCCAAGAGGAAATAGGCGCCCATCTTTTTAGGGCACCAGATGATGAAATTAGGGTTTGAGATTCCAAGCAAAGTTGCTCAATTTCCTTCCAACTCCGCAACGAATCTGGCAATGCAGTCATCGGATCATCCAATCGCCCAAAATTCGAGGTCGAATGGAGAGTTTTCAAACAAAATACAAAATGAAAATTATGAAAATGTCTGAAAAGTTTCTAAGTTTGGGAACTTTGGGCGCCCAGCTTTTTGAGGAGCCTAACTCAGTAGTTAGGGTTTGCAGATGGGATCAATCTCTTCAGAATTCAATTAGCTTCGCAACGAGTTTCTTCGTCAGAGCATCCGACTTGTCATTCTCTGGCAAATCCAGATCAAAGCTGAAGGTATAGAATGAAAGTTCAAGTTTGAAGATGAAATCAAGCAGAAAATATTTAAGTCTGGAGCAAATGGGCGCCCCTGAAGGAGAAAGGTGCCCAAGGTTTTGAGTGTCCAAACAGATGAATTGGCCAGTAAAGCTCCTAGGATGACTTCTTCAGAGTTGATCAGGCTTTCCAGCGAGATCTTCAGCACGTCAAACGGAGTTGGTAGTCGCCAGATGCAGCAGGAAGAACAGAGGTTCCGACGAAAGCTAGAGTCGAGCAAGAAGAAAATACTGGAAAATTTTCTAAGTCTGATGAAGTTGGGCGCCCTAGCTTGCTAGGGGTGCCCAAGCTTTTGGAGTATCAAATTTAACTTTTTGATGAAGTAGCTCCCAAAAGACCCCTCTTGGAATCTCCTCAGCTTCGCAACGAGCCCAACCATTAGTCAATCCGACGCTCGGGTTATCAGATCAGGCAGGATCATCTGTAGAAGAGAAAGTGAGGAAGAAACAGAAAATATTCTAAGTCTGGTTGAAATGGGCGCCCTTGAAGGAGAAAGGCGACCAAACTTTTGAGCTCATAAATGATAGAATTTTCCGATACATCTTATTAGATCACCTCGTCGGTTTCAGTCGAGCTATCCAACGAAGTAGTCAACTAGTCAATTGGATCAGCGTAGCTCCCGGAACCAGGATTTCATCAGAAGATCAAAGGGAAATGAAGAACTGGAAAATCATAAAAATGGCTAACTCTGGACAAAATGGGCACCCCTGGAGGAAATAAGCTCCCATGAATTTGAAGGTAAAAATGAAGTTTTTCGCCAGAGATTCCTCTAGAACTTTCTTAGAATCAGTCAGGCTTAGCAATGAATCATCCAGCTCGTTTATCGGATCAATTTGGAAGCCGGAGATCGAGGTCAAAGTAGGGGGTCAAAATTGTGAAAAGTTGAAAATTCCAAAAAATGACTTAACTCTGGAGAAAGTTGGCGCCCCTACCCAAGAAGGGTGCCCAACTTACAATGCCTTAGTGAAAATTTTCAAATTTTCAAAGATTCAAAATTGCAAGAGGAAGAGAATGTCCAAGTTCATCGAACTAGCTGATTTTAGGGTTTTGAAGATAAAAACAAAAGAAAACAAACCTATTTCAAACCATAAAGTCTATTTAACACTACTCTTCAATGCAATTCTCATCATTTTTGCAGGTGGTGTCCCAAGGAGAAGAGTGGAGTAGCAAGTTTGAAGAATTTTTTCAAGATTCAAGAACTCAAGTTTGCCGATTCTTCATCAAAATTTTCAGACCAACAGCATAAACCCTTGCTTTTTCATGCTTTTTCCATCCAGAAGATCAAATTTTTCAAGGAGAGATCAAGATTTTCAATTTTCAGCCATCTGGGTCTCTTCATCTCATTCTTCTAAAGAAATTGTCAAGAAATTCACCAAGTTGCAGCAGCTGCTTTTTATTTGCACGTCAGTGAAATCCTCGGTATATTCGAATTTTGATCATTTGGGTCCTCTCAAATCAATCTTCTGAAGAAAACCCATATCACAACTTTTTTCAAGCAAATTTCAAATATTAGGGTTGGCTGCTTTTTCGATCAGCCATCAGTATTTTTCAAATCTGAGCAACTAGGTCCATTTCTAATTACATTCTAAACAAAACCAAGGTGCCAGTTTTTTTCATGAAAAATTGAAGAAATTAGGGTTTGTTGCTTTTTCAGTCTAAATTCAAAATTAAAAAAAACGGATGATCTTCGTTGTCTTGCAACGAAATTCTAAGCAAAACCCATATCTTAGAAAAATTTCGAAAAATTTGTTCATTCGAGGAAGAAAAACCAGCGTTCTAAAAATAGAAAGTTGCTCAAACTTGTCTGAACCTAGGCGAGTTTACAATCATTCTTCAAGGTTTTCGAAATGGAATACACTCCCAATTATTTTAAGACCAAATTAGCTCTCTTCCACGATTTCATCAAAACAGCTGAGACGGACTTGTATCACATCAAGCTAGTGTTTGATCTACACGCTTTGGAGAGCGCAGGCAACATTTCAATCAAAAACCTGGGACACTCTGGACTCCTCGCAGTAGCATCTATTCCTATTTCAGTTCAGAGTCTCGAGTTTGTAATCACTTGCATCAAGCATTACAATCCGGCTACAAGGGAAATTCAATCAGTTGACGGCAGATTGATATGCAGTTTGAGGCCTGACATGATCGAAAAATGTTTCTCCATTCCCCCTTGGCCTGAAAGTGTCACTATCTCAAAGGGCGAATGTGAGAGGATATGGGAAATGCATAAGGACAAGTACAGTAAGAAGATTGCACAAAGGTGGATGAAGGAAAAACATAAGACTCTGCCAAGTCACATTTCCATAATGTCATCAAAGTTTGAAAAGGCAGCCAATGAGGTTGAAGATTTCTTGAGATCAATTGCAAATGGAGAGGATATCTTAGAAAAGCGTAACTTTTCTATTGATGGTATAGATGCACCGAATCGGGACACAATTTTCAGCTTTCTAGCAGATGTGATTGAAATCTAAAGCTGCTTTCTTCTAGAAGCTTTCTTCCAGCTTTCTTTCTATTCTTAGAACAATTCTTATCCATTCTTTGAGAAGAGAGAGAAGATAAATTGTAATAGTTGGCATTTCTTGCTTTTCTTGCTTTCTTAGGTGTTAGATGTTATCTTCTTTCTAAATTTAGAAATAAAGCTTGCTTGCTGAGCAAGCCCTAGGTTGTAAAAGCAAGGAGATTTTAGGGTTCCCTACTCCTCTGCTTGCCTATATCTTAGAGCCTTTGCTCATTAGTCTTCTTTAACCATGCTAGTGATACAAAATGCTGAGCCTAAGTGCCTTCTATTTGTTATTCAGTGTTCAATTGTGTTTATGATAGCGAATTGTTGAGTCTCTTTTAGCCAACAAGTAGTTGTAATTGCTGAAGAGCAAGATTGCAAGCCTCTTTAGCTACAATTTCTTGTTCCGTGAATGTGTTTAGTGTAATATTTGTTCCAGAAGTTTGAGCAATAAAATCATGAGCCTCCTTTGCCTTGGTATGACGTCTCAGATTTCTGTTCATTGTGTTATGCTTTTATGAACTTAATTTCAGCTTACATTGAAAGTAAGTAGGTGTATGTTGGGAAAGAGTTTATTGAAACACTTTGTCAGAGAATCAACCTTGTTCATTTCTAATTCTCTTGCTCTGCATATTATTTGAGATATTAGAAACGTCTTTAGCTTAAGTTATTTGTAGTTAGAATTCTTAATCAGAAAATCTCAGCTGCGGCGTTTGTGTTTTATAAACCTTGTGCTCTAGCTGAAACAAAAAGATAGGCGAATTAGTTTTAATTTACTTTCTTTCACATCATCAGCAAGAGGGAGCTTCCCCTCGTAATTTGAAGAGCAGTTTTACTATGCATAGCTGTCTGTTTCAAATCCGCATTCTAGAGGTGCGAATTTAAACGCCAACACTCCCATGACCTTATTGATCCAATTGGTAGGTGAATAAACCAATAATGAGTTTCTTCTCCCAGGGAATACGGAAATAGCCTGCAAGCCATGTCCCCATATGCAATCTTCCTGTTGCGTAAGTGATCTACGAGCATCTTGATGTGGTCCTCAACAGTGCGATTCACATCATTAACATGGAACTTCGTGTAGAAATTCTCTGGATTCTTTGACATGTCATGCTAGTCAACAAACTCCAGTGGAGACGGGTTGTCAACCAACCAAGTAGCACCATTTGGAGCCGGTTGAGCCCCTTGTTGAGCTATTGCTTGAATTGGTTGTTGTTGATGTACAATAACTTGGACTGGCTGTTGTTGAATAATAGATTGGACAGGTTGTTGTTGCTGAATAATCATTGATACAGTAGCTTGAATTGATCTCGGTTGAGCAAACCTAGAAAAACTAGGTGGAGTTCTGAATAAATTTGAAATTTCCTCTCTGCTAGGTACTTCTTCACTTGACCGAACCTCTTCGCTTGATGGAATTTCTTTGCTTGATTGGACTTCTTTCTTCTTCCTTGCTCTCATAGGTAGCTCTAACTCTACAAAGTCCTTAGATGAACTGGGTGTAGACCTCAAAATTCTTTTAAGCTTGTCTGGTGAGAATGAACTAATACGCTCTAGGATGTAGCTGCCTCTTCTATTGGCGATGCGCGAGAAGGAGTGGATGTCTCTGATTGAGAAAATCTCTTTCAATAGCAACTTGAATCTGAATAGCCTTTTCTTCTTCTTCTTCCAACACAAAGCTTGTTCGCATATACTCAGTTGCACTTCTCTTCAATTTCCACGTGAGATTGTTAAATCCTGAAAGAATATCCTCCTGATTGTCGTTGAATCCTAGATTCGGCTGCAACACTGGATATATACCCTTATGCGGTAGCACCATCTTGATTTATGATACTCTTCTCCAATAAAACTCTTTATGATAAAACCCTTTCTACTTCAATGTCGATGTCGTCGCCCTCCTAGCACCAATTTTGTTGACGTTCTGGAGAAGGGTAAAAAAAAGTCTCTAAGATCATCTCCATAGATAATAAAATTTGATAGAATTTGGAGTTCAACTGCTTGGTTGTTCGCGTTCAGCCCTCCTTCTAGCGCCAATTCTGTTGACGGGTGTTTTATGACCGCACCAACACATAATAAAGTTTCTGACGGTCACTCTATCCTCTCTTGATCAAAATATCCTCTCTTCAATTTCCACGTGAGATCGTTCAATCCTGAAAGAATATCCTCCTGATCGTCGTTGAATCCTAGATTCGGCTGTAACACTGGAAATACACCCTTATGCGGTAGCACCATCTTGATTCATGATACTCTTCTCCAATAAAACTCTTTATGATAAAACCCTTTCTACTTCAATGTCGATGTTGTCGCCCTCCTTCTAGCACCAATTCTGTTGACGTGTTGGAGAAGGGTAAAAAAAGTCTCTAATATTGTCTCCATAGATAATAAAATTTGATAGAATCTGGAGTTCAACTGCTCGGTTGTTCGCGTTTAGCCCTCCTTCTAGCGCCAATTCTATTGACAGGTGTTTTATGACCGCACCAACATAGAATAAAGTTTCCAATGGTCACTCTATCCTCTCTTGATCAAAATCTCTTGCATGCTAAGATTGCAAAAGATCATGCATTCAACTCCAAGGTTCCTTTATGCAGTGGACGTAGACTCAGTTGGCTTGATGTGATTTGCTAGTATTTCAAGGGGACTTACACAATTGTTCACTCTGAGAGAAAGGGATTTTCAGGATTTGGGAGATTTGTCAATGAAGCTCAAGTTTCCTAAGCTAACTAGAAAGTACTGAATTTGAATGGCTGTAGGGATTAAAAATGCTAAGGTCTACTCTAGGCGCAGGACGTGGAGATCAAATTTCACAAGCCTCAACCAAGCTTTGTTTTGCCTCACCTTGGATAGCTTCCACAGAACCGATGCAATCTTCAAAGGAGCAACTAGAGGTATTAAGATTACAATTCAACATGAAGACACCATCACAACGACACATACCAACATGTAAATCATAATCGAAGTTAGGTCCACAATATTCCAGTTGACCACACAAGGCAAACCCACGATCAATGAGTCCACTAGTGGTATGGACTAACAAAGCTTGCTTAATTCAACCACCACATTCCACAATCATCTACTTGCATGAAATGAAATCTATTTTACTCTATTTAAGCTCTACTTTAAGATTCTAAGCAAATCGGAAGGATGAAGAAATCTTGCTAGCTACCCACAACAAAAGATGAAACGACAAGAAATGATAACTCTTTTTATTATAGGAGTGTTCACAACAATTTCTTACAAAGCATTCAACTTGAAAACTTTCCTTCCTCTTCCTATCTATCAATCTATCAATCTATGCTATGCTATCAATCTATCAGTCTCTATATGTTCTTTGCTATTCTATATGATACAAATGAGGGGGGATGCCCCTTTTATAGTTGGCCAATTCCAACGGATGGCTCAGATTCAAATACAATGAAGGGCTCAAATTGAGCCACATAAGCCCTAGTCGAGATTTTGCCCTAAGAACTGCTAGAAAGTGGAGTGGGGTAATAAATGAGCACAAAATGCCCACTTCCTCCTTTTGACCACTATGAGCATTTAATGCCCACTATCATGCAGAAGATTCTCGTCCAGAAACGTGTTCCCACTGTTCTTCTCCTTGACTGCAAACTCTATGAATTTGGTTAATACTGCTTCAACCTCCTACACTAAAATAGGTGTAACGCGGTTAAGCTGGAATTCGAGCACTATGACCGTCTGCCCCTGCCAAATACAAGATTTTCTCCAAGCTTCTAAGGCGTCCTGAGTACTCTGAATAATGTTGGAGAAGGTTGAAATGTTTTCAAAGTCCACTTGAGCAAAAGATCTCACGTCTGAGAAGGACTCCAATCTACTCCTTAGGCCATTTGCAGTCACCTCCTTTGGAGTCAGCCTTTTAGCAAATAAGGCTTCAAGAGTGTTTAAGACTCCTTCCTGTATGTTTCCCATAGCCTTTCTAACTCTAACTGACTTCGCCTGTGCTGTACCAAAGAAGCCTCGGCTAGTGAATGCTGAAGAATACTAGTTGGGGAAATCATACCTATCACCCTCCTGAATTACTCCTCCCTCAACCAGAGTTTGCACGGGCATATGCATCAGGGCTGCCAAGCGAGGAACAGTTTTATCTTGATAAATATGGGTTTCGTTCCAAGCTTGATCAACATTTTCCATGCGCATAAGAATGCTGGAGGCTTGCTGAAAAGAATGGGCGAGATCATCCATGAATTTCTCTGCCTCCATGCGAACATTGCCAACCAACTTGCCCGCCTCTTGAGCCATCCTTGACAAATCTTCCAAGCTGCTGACTGATTCTCTCAGAAGCTCAGCTGGGAGATCAACCGTTGGATTCTCCTGTCCATACAGATGTGCTAGGTGCTACATGTTGTGACCTTTTCACACATCACCCCATTCAAAATGGGGACCCCCTAATTTTCGCTCCATTCGGGTCTTTTGGCTTGGGTTTTTGGTTTGTCTCTCTTTGTCGGTTCTTTTTGTCTGATGATGCACTTGCCATTTGACCTGGATTTGAATTTTGGCTAAGTCTGGAGGGCTTTTTGATGAATTAGGGTTTACAGTCTTCAGACAACTTTGGGGTCAAATTGTGTTGACTAATCGAATTCAGAGCTTACCACTGCTGTTAAGATGCCTCGAGCAGGCTCCCACTAAATTTTCACTGAATTCTGATAACTTGCTATTTTTAGTAAGTACCAATTTGGGGCTTATTTTCTTGGGATTTTCAAACTCTGACAAGTGCATTGCACTTAGAACACTGTGAGCTGCCTGCTTGCAAAATTTGAGCTGAAACAGACAACTTACTATTTTTAGCAGTCCTGCCTTTGAGGGTCATTTTTAGGGTTTGCATGTTGGACTTTTAGATGCATGTCTGGAGATTCTTTGTGAGTTTTTCAAGACCTTTGCAGTGATATGGCATGCAAAACGAGATGATGACTTTCAATGATTAATGCTTCAGAGGCTATTTTTAGGGTGTGCATGCAAGATTTCTCAGCGCATGTCTGCATAATTTTTCTAGGTTTTCCGAGAGCTTCGCAACGAGGTAACATGCAAACAGAGTTGATCACTTTTCCGAGACTTGCTATATTTAGCTAGTGCTCGCATGTTGATCATTTTTTTGGGTTTTTTTTGGGTTCTTTGAGATCTCTTGGGCAGTGTAACATGCAAACTCGTCCGACAGCTGATTGGTCACTTTTTCAGACACTTACTATTTTTAGCAGGATCACTCCGGCAACTGCCCAGCACTTCAGAATCACGAACACAGTGACATGCGATAGGAACAGGGTCAAACGGAGACCATTTGAGCAACATGCAAGTCAGATTAGGGTTTCCAACTTTAGGACCCAAAATGAGGGGTCAAACGCCATAATTTCCAAAAACCAAGGTATCTCATCGCGATTAGTATCTTCCAAGGAGTCCACTAGTAAAATTTGAAGGCGATCTGAGCACTTACTATTTATAGTAAGTCACTTCTGAAACAGGGCTATAAATAGCATGTTAGCGCGGGATGCCAGTGTGAGCAAGTCAAGCAAGTAACGAGGACCCCATGGAGCAAATTTCAGGACAAACGGAGTTGCAGAGGTTCGAAAATCAAGCACTTACTATTTTTAGCATGTCCATGCAGAGGAATTAGGGTTCCCTAAAAAGTAGAGCGAAACGCAAGGGTCACACAGAAGCAACATCTAGTCACGATCAACATCCTTCAGGCAATTTGCACACAAGGTTTGAGCTCATTCTGAACAGTTACTATTTTTAGTAAGTTGCTAAAAATAGCAGGTGCATGCAGGCATCAGGCGCTAGCAGCTCAATCACGTCACAAGGTTCGAGGCAAAGCAAAAATCCAACCTTCCGGAGCTTGAGATCAGCTTGAATTGCAAAATTTGAGAAACTTTCTAAAAATAGCAGGTTAGGGCAAGTTGAGGGCATCATGAACAATTCGCCCTAAGTCAAGCAAAAAGCTGGAAAATTCATCCTAGTCTGATAAACTGAAAGCTTGACACCTTCAAATCCGCCCTAGAAGCTTGAAGAGCCATGAAAAATTCACTAAGTCTAAGAAATTTGAAGTCTAGCATGCCAAATGCGCCTTAGCTTGAGAGGCTGAATTGAAAATTTGTCTAAGTCCTCAAAATTTGAAGCAAGCACCCTAGAATGCGCCCAGCCTTGAGGAGATAGCATGAGAAATTTAGTTAAGTCTTTCAAACTTGAAGCACATCCCCTTGAATGCGCCTAGGATGGGAGATAGAGTGAAAATTCCACTAAGTATGGCAAATTTGAAGCTCCCTACCCCATATGCGCCCTTGCAATCTTGAAGGGAGTTGAAAATTTCTCTAAGTATGTAAAACTTGAAGTAGGCCCCCTTGTATGCGCCCTTGACTTGAAGGAAACCTTGAAAACGTCTAAGCATGGAAGAATGGAAGTAAGACCCCTTGTATGCGCCCAAGAACTTGAGGAGGGGTAAGAAAAGTTTCTAAGTCTTGCAAATTTGAAGCTCACCCATGGAAATGCACCCTTACAAGCTTTAAGTTGAAATTTTACTACGTGTGGCAAATTTGAAGCTCCCTACCCCAAATGCGCCTTGAGAAGAAGGGGAGACTTGAAAATATTCTAAGGCATTTAAATTTGAAGCTTGACACTCCATATGCGCCTAAGGAGAGGAGAGAGTGATCAAAAGTTTCTAAGGCATGCAAATTTGAAGGAAGCACACCTATATGCGCCTAGCCTTGAAGGGGGTGAGTTGAAAATTTTACTAAGGCATTGAAACTCAAAGTAGTACCCAACAAATGCGCCTTCACTTGGAGATGAATGAGAAAGTTGGTAAAGTATTGAAACTTGAAGAAGAGACCCTTGCATACGCCTTGATCTTGAGGAGTTGGTGGTAAAATATTCTAAGTATGACAAGTTGGAAGTAGCTACCTTCAAATGCACCCTTGGAGAAGAAGAGGCTTAAAAGTTTCTAAGTATCACAAATTGGAAGTAGCTACCCTCATATGCGCCTCAACTTGGATGAGAGAGTTAGAAAAGTTCCTAAGGCATTTAAACTAGAAGTACAACCCCTTTGATGCGCCTTAGCTAAGAGGAGTCGCTTGTGATTTGACTAAGTGTTGGAAACTAAAAGCTACACCCTTGATATGCGCCCAACTAGAAGAGAAGCCCCAAAAAAATTTCTAAGTATTGAAAATTTGAAGCTCAAGGTGTCAAATGTGCCTAACCTTGAGAAGGGAATGTTGAAAATTTTCTAAGTGTGAAAAACTCAAAGCTTGAGGGGTCATTTGCGCCTTGACTTGTGGAAAGAACTTTGAAAATGTTAAGTGTTCAAAACTTGAAGTAGAGACCCTTGTTTGCGCCCAAGAGGATTTTGATAAGGGAAATTTTACTAAGGCGTGTAAACTCAAAGTATGAAGGCTCAAATGTGCCCTTGAGGATTGAGATAATCGGAGATTTTTCTAAGGCTTTGAAATTTGAAGTACCACCTCTCAAATGCGCCTAGACCAAGAAGGAAGACGTGTTAAGATTATTTTGGCTAGGTGATAAAAAATGAAAGTTAGACCCCTTGATTGCACCTAGACTGAGGGATAAAGTGGAAAATATTCTAAGTGTGGGGAATTGAAAGTCCACTATGATAAATGCACCTAAGCATGAGTGTGGCTTGAAGGCGTTAGAATTAAAAGTTCAAGAGTGGATATGTGCCTAGCATGAAGGATCAAATGGAAATTTTTGTAAGTTGATGAATGCGCCCAAATTGGACAAGATGGATAGAAATTTTCTATGGAGTGAGAATTATGCCCAAGGTTGAAGCTGAATAAGATTTGATTAAAATTATTTCCCAAGGTTAAAAAATTAAAAGTTCCCCTTTGTGTTGACACAATTTTTTTTATTTTTTTTAATATTTTTCTAAGGGGGGAAATTTTTTTGGGAGGTCTTGAAAATGTTTTGGAAAGAAAATAATTTTGCCTTGTGATTTAAAAAAAAAATGCTGGAGCTCACGATTGATGAAATTTTTTCTGGGTGAAATATAGATTTTTTGTTAAAAGCGCTGACGAATGAAATAAATAAAATTTGTCAATGGAGTAAAATCTTTGTAAGGCAAAGATGAATTTTTTATGCTAGAGTAATTTTAATAAATTTCCCAAAAATGCTTCAGTCAACGGGACGTTACATGCAGTCAAGGAGGGAAATTTTAATTTTCGAATGAGGAAGGAATCTCCAACAATAGTAAATTCCTTTGACAACTCTATGATGACTGAGCATATTCTCTCCCGAATTGGAAATTTTCTAAGTAGTGGGGGAGTGAATTAATGGCAACTACTAAACTGGGCGCCTTCTTTCAATTATATAAACTCTGAAGCTATTCATTTTTCTTCACAAAGTTGCAGAGTTGAGATTGTGAGAGTGTTGAAAGTGGCTGCTGAGTGAGTGCTGAGAAGGAGAAAATTCTGAAGTAAGGGAGTTGAGCTTGATTTTTTTGAAGTGCTGAAAGTGATATTGCTGAAAGTTGCTGAAGCTCGAAGTTTGAATTTCAGTGTCAGAATTCTCGAGGTTTGGAGTTGGTAGTTTAATGCTGAAGATTTTCATTTTCGAAGCCAACTCCACTTGCCAGCCATCCCGTAGTGATTTTATTTTCTAAGCTGGAATTATAATGCTTGAATTTTGTTTTGCAGATGGCTGAAGTTCGAAGAGATGCTGCCGGAACAAGCAAGGCTGCAGGAAAAGCTAGAAATGCTGAAGCAGGCAAAGAGAATGCTTCCAGGCAGGCAATCATCAAGCAACTGAAGAAGTCATTCATTCCTGAATCGAAGTTCGTGTCAAAGCTAGGAGGTTTGACTGATACCAACCTGGTTTCATTCAACCTCGAGGCATTCAAAAGAAGAATATACGGGTAGGGTGGTTATCCTTCATCAGTGACATTGCACAACATTGTGAGAAGTGGATTGTATGCAGTTGTTGGTTTTCCACCAGCAATTCGATGTCCTGAGTTGATAATGGAATGTGCAAGCTATTACAGGCCAGACCACCGAACAATTGTTTCTTCAGAAGGCAAGTTGTTGGCCAACTTCACACCTGAGGCTATTGGAGAGGCTTTTGGGATTCCAGCTATGGACAGAATGTTGTACAAATCTAAAGAAAGGGCTGATAAAATGTATGCCTCATCTTTCGATAGGTGTGCAAAGAGGATCAACACATCATGGATGAGGAAGCCAAAGCGTCCTGGCACCAAGTTGCCAAAGCAGATCATCTCAGAGGAGCTGAAACAAGAATACTGTGACTTAATCATGATGCTCAGCCGAGTGAATGGCAGCCCACAGGCGTATTCTTTTGAGCCTTGGATGTTCTTCTACATCAGCGCAGTGTTAGAGGGAAAAGATTATGTGGATTGGGCAAGAATAATTAGCGACAACATAGATGAACAATTCAGAAGTTTGAGGAGAACGAAGACATTTTACATGAGCTCATATGTTGTCTATATGCTAGCTCGGATGACGAAGTATAAAGGACTAACATACCAGGAGCCGATTGGATGTGGTTCTGGTCAATTCAAAATCCATGAAGCTTCTAGACAGTTGCATCTGACAAATACCTCCAGCTTCAAGAGAGTGAACGATGTTTTCACTATGCACATCACAAGAACTCTTCAACAGAGAACACAACAAAGAATATCCAAAGAGGCACAAAAGTTGATTGAAGAGTACGGGTATTGGTTCATCCAGTTCCCGAAGTTCACTTACATAAGGCTGCCGGGGTTCCATTCATATGCCTACAGATTGCCAAGGTACCCCACAAACAGAATGGTAATGCTCGAAGTGTCTAGGCAACTCATGGCCTACAACAAAATCATAAGGAAAAAGAAGAAAGGAGGATTGCACTTCCCTATTGTTATGGGAAATTCACTTGAGGAGTGCCCTTCTTTGCAAGCAGCCAAGGAAGCGGAGGAGGAGTTACAATTCTATCACCTCACTCTACGCACCAACCGACAGGATTTTGATCCTCAAAGAAAGATTGGGGTGATATAGGGTGAAGAATATAGGCACAAGGCTCATGTAGAAGATGAAGTTGAAATCAGAAAGAGGATGTTCTCCAAATTGCCTCTGAAATTGATCAGAGAATACGAGGTTTTCCAATTTCCGGATCAAGTGGATGAGGATGCCAGCATTATTCACCCAGATTATGAGTCAATAAAGGACACGCCAATCCCACCACCTGATTGGGCAGAGCCAGAGATCATGGACTTGGACACTTTGTCTATGCCTGTCTTAACTTTCACGAGGAGCTGGGTGGATGGACATGTTCACAGGCTTAAGAGAAACTCAATTGCCCTCACATACAACCTATTGTGACCTTTTTCACACATCGCCCCATTGCAAATGGGGAGCCCTAATTTTCGTTTCATTTCGAACTTTTGGCTTGATTCTGGTTTGTTTTTGCTGTTGTCTCTCTCTCGTCTTGTCTATTTGGGGATGTTCCCGCCTTTGATTGTAAATTGGGTTTTGGGCCGAGTCTTTAAAATTAGGGTTTGATTCCTTCACGCCAATTTGAGTTCAACGAAGTGAATAAATTGAAAACAGAGCTCAACGTTGTTGTCAGTATGCTTCCAGTAGGCTCTCAGCAAGTTTTCATCTAATTCCGGGTACTTACTATTTTTAGTAAGTGTGCAGTTACAGGCAATCTGTCAGCATTTTTGAGATTTCGACTGTCACATAGCATTCAGAGCACATCAGGCTGCTCGCATGCAAAATTTGAGTGAAAACAAACAACTTTCTATTTTTAGCAGTCCAGCTTCCGGGACAAATTTCAGGGCTTAAACGCAGAGTTTTTCTTTGCATGTCTGGATATTCCTTCTGGGTTTTTCGAGACCTTCGCGACAGTATAACATGCAAAACGAGATGACAACTTTCAGAATTCAGTCTTCCGAGGCTATTTTTAGGGTTTGCATGTCAGAGTTTTCTTTTGCATGTCGGATGATTCCTTATGGGTTTTTCGAGAACTTCGCAGTGGTATGACATGCAAACGGAGATAATCACTCAGTAAGGAACTTACTATTTTTGACAGGTGCGTCCCGGCAGCCGCTTCCCAGCAATTCAGAATCATGAGCTGATCGCAATGCAGCAGAAACGAAGACAAACAAAGGTCATTTGATACGCATGCAAAGCAAATTAGGGTTTCCAACTTCGGGGCCTAAAAAGAGGGGTAAAAGGTCAAAATTTTCGAAAACCGATGTATACCACCGCGATCAGCATCCTTCAGGCTATCTGCTGGTAAAATTTGAAGTCAAACGGAGCACTTACTATTTATAGTAAGTCAGTTTGGAAACAGGCTAAAAATAGCAAATCAGTTGCATGCGCCGATGTCAGCAAGAAGGTCACGTGGTGAGGAGCGCCTCATTCAAATTTCAAGTTAATTAGAGCAGTGGAGCTATCAGAAACGAGCAATTACTATTTATAGTAAATCACCTCCAGAAATATGCTATTTTTAGCAGGCCAACTCAGAATGGCAGTGTCAATAGATTGTTGAAGTCGTAAGGATCCGGTGTTCAAAATTTCAAATCAATTTGAGCTTCAGAGATGCAAGAATGGGAGGACTTACTATAAATAGCAGTCATGGAGACCCTGGCAGAAGGTTAGAAAAATGTATAAGTCTGAGTTTCATCCTCCACCCTAGGCCAAATGCGCCTACTTCAGCTGGAGAGCAAGCCAAGCATGGAAATATTCCAAGTGTTCATCCACCTCCAGGGGTAAAATGCGCCCTCAAGGGATGAAGAAGTTTGAAAAAGTTTCTAAGTCATTGTCAAATCCACCTGCCACCTCCAAATGTGCCATCCTTGAGGAGTTGATTTGAAAATTTTCTAAGTGTTAATTTTCATCCTCCAACACATGTGAAATCCGCCCAGCTACAAGAGACATCAAGAAAAAAAATTCTAAGGCAAGCTTCATCCTGCTCATGCCTCTATATGCGCCCACTTCAAGAGTTGTTGAAAAGAAAATTCTAAGGCAAGAAAGCTCATCCTGCTCCTATGCCAAAATGCACCCACATGCAAGCTAGTAGCATTCAAAAAAATTTCTAAGTATAAAAAATTCACCTCCTAGGCCAAAATGCGCCCATGCAACAAGAAGGATAGCAAGTCAAAGAAAGTCAAAGTTTTTCATCCACCTCACCCATCAAAATGCGCCCAAGTTGAGAGAGTTGATAGCAAAAATTTCTAAGGCATGGAAATATCCTCCACCACCCCCTAAATGCGCCCATCCTTCATGCATGTTCAAATGCGCCCAAGAAAGTCAAAAGGTCAACAAAACTCGTCCTTCACATATGGCCAAATGCGCCCAAGCATGTTAAGGAGAGGACAAAAGGTTGACTTTCTCCTCTCTCCTTTGAATGCGCCTATATGAAGGCATGTAAAGACAAAACATCTCCATGCAAAGGTATCCATGCAAAATTAGAAGAAGACAAAGGCGTTGAAAACCATGTAATGACTAAGTCAAAGGTGGCGTTTAAAGTTTATCCTCCTTCAAGCATGAAATGCGCCCAAGTTAGGGAGGAATTGATAAAAATTTTCTAAGTGAGAGTTTCATCCACCACACATAGTGAAATGCGCCCAAATGGGGCCATGTGAGGACAAAAGAAAGGAAGCTGAAAGGTCACCTTCAAGTGGGATATGCGCCTAGGATGATGGAAGTATGAAGTGAAGTATGCTAGGCGTGATAAAGTTAAATTTTCCCCTTCAAGTGAGAAGTGCGCCTAGATTTGAAAATTGATATTGCTAAGTGGTGAAGTGATAAGTGGTAAGGCGTTGAGAATGTTAAGTGTTGATAATTTTTCCTAAGGCGTTGGAGCTTCAAGTGAAAATATTTTCTAAGGGTGAAGATAAAATACAAGGTGGTGAATAAAATAAAGGATGTGCCAGGCGTTGGGATTAAATATCCTCCATGACATATGCCTTCAGGAAAATCTTCTAAGTGAGTCGATAAGATTTTCTCGCCAGAGCAAAATGGAAGAAGTCAAATAAAATTTTCTAGGGAAAATTTTCAAAATGCAAGGTGATTTAAAATTTCTCTAAGGCAAAATATTTTCTTCCTTAGAAAATACGCCTGGACATGAAGATGATAAAAATTTTCAGAGGCATGGATGAATTTGCCAGTGAAGAAGTCAAATGATGCCTGCTGCGCAGGATCAACGAAAATTTTCAAGTCAGAGCAACAAAATTCTCAGAGGGGATGAAGAAATGAAATAAATTGTTGAAAGTTATTTTTCTAAGGTTCAAAATTTAAAAAATTAAATGAACCCGTTCGTTGTATACCCATGAATTTGATGCATTCTAAAGAAAATTTTCTTCTGGGTATTTAAGATCTTCAACAAGGAGAGGGTTTTAAAGTCTTCCACAGTTCGTTGAGGCCTTCGAGATGAGGATTTTTGATGGGCACCGGGTTGATGAATTTCCTAAGGGAAATTTGAAATTTTTTCTAAGGCAAGGAATAAATGATGTTGTTGAAGATAAAATGCCTTGGCAGATGAATTTGAAGGTGATTGCCTAGATGATTTTTGATCAAATTCCTGATGAGAGGATTTTTCTCGAGCCTAAGTTGGATGAAATATCAGAGTGAAATATGCCCAGGCAAAATACAAGATGGGTTGAAAATTTGGCTAAGACATGAAGAATTTGAACGCGAAGTTGGCTAAGGAAAAACAATGAGCCCTCGAAGATCAAAGTGTGAAAATCAGGTAAGCAAGGTGAATTTATATTATGATGTGTTCTAATGCTCTTCTCCTTGCTTGTTTTGCAGGAGGAACGTCAAGGCCGGGCGATGATGACTTAAGGTGATGAAGAAAGTAATCCAAGATGATGGAAGCTCGAGCAAAGTTGAAGAACAACGTCAAGAAGAAGATCAAGAGCAGTTGAACTCCAGATTCTATCAAATTTTATTATCTGAGGAGGCGATCTTAGAGACTCTTTTACCCTCCTCCAAGTGATCAACATAATTGGCTGAACGCGAAGATCGAGAACAGTGTGAACGCATTTCAAGGCTGGAATCTTCTAGAAGATGGTGGCCATTAATGGCTCATTTATTACCCCACTCCTCTTGGTGGCGGTTTTTAGGGTGAATCTTGTTTAGGGCTGGGTGGCACAATCTGGGCCATCCAGCCGATTGTAATCTGAGCTGTCCGTTGGACTTGGCTATCTATAAAAGGGGGAGTTCCCCTCATTTGTAACTCATTAGACATAGAAGTAGAAGTTAGACAGTAGAGAGTAGAGGGACAACTTAGAAGTAGCTTAGTATAGATTGATAGTGTAGTTTGAAGAAGAGGGAAAGTTTTCTCTTTGAAAACTTTGTAAGAAATTGTTGTGAACACTCTCTCAATAAAAGAGTTTTTCATTGATGGTGAATTTCGTCTTTGTTGTGAGTAGCTAGCAAGGTTTCTTCGTCCTTCCGATTCAAATGGTAGCATAAAATAGTTCAAAGTAGTATAATTTTCATTCCATGCAAGTTGATGTTAGCTGTGAAATGTGGTGTTTGATCTATGCAACTTTGTCTATCCATACCACTAGTGTATTTGCTGATGGTGAATGCGCCTTGTGTGGTCAACTGGAAACGTTTGGGCCTAACTTCAATCATAGTTTGAATGGTGGTATGCGTCGTTGTGATGGTATCTTCATGTCAAATGGTGGTTTGAACATCTTTAGTCATCTCCCCTGAAGATTGCACCGACTCCGTGGAAGCTGTCCGAGGTGAGGCAAAGCGAAGTTTGGTTGAAGTTTGCTGAAGTTGAGCTCCATATCCCACACTTAGAATAGATTTAGATTCTCTAAACCCTGCAACCAGCATTTCAATTCAGTACTTTCTGGTTAGAATAGGAAACCTGCGCTTCATAGACAAATCTTTCGAGCATTTGAATTCCTTTCTCCGCTGCCAAACAATTCCGTAAGTCCCCCTTGAAATCTCAGCAAATCACATCAAGCCAATTGAGCCTATTCGCACTGAAAGAACCTTGGAGTTGAACGCACGAACTCTCTCGCAATCTTAGCGTGCTGGATACTTTGATCAAGAGAGAATAGGGTAGCCGTTGGCGACTTTATTCTGCGTTGGTGCGGTCACGAAAAACACATCAACAAAACCTCATGGGCGATCGAAGGCCACTGATATCAATAAAGAAGAGGAAACAAACCGCCCAAGCTACAGAGCCACAGGAGGAAGAACTGGTTCAGCCTGAGCCTCTGAGGACGGAGGAAGCATCGCCTACGCAACTGTTGGCTCACTCTTCCAGCGTACAAGAAGTGTCAATCTTTGCAGGTCAGAGGGTTAGAGTGAATGAAGAACAATAAATGGAAGAAGTCAACCAACCATTGCTTAGGGAGCCCGATAGTCAGAGCGCTAATGCTCCTAGGAGTGCCGACCAACCAGATAAAGATGAAGAAACAGAAACAGACACTCACCTGGATCGTGCAATCGAGACAGCTTTTGAAGAAGAGGACATTAGGGAGCCTGAAGTTCGGGGTCTTGAGGAGGATAGTCAGCACATGGAAATGGATGAGCCTCAACCGAATGTGGCTGAAGAGGAACTTCATGAAGTAGAAGCAACGGAAAAGTAGCCGCTTGTCGTGTGTAGCGCTCAACAAGATGTCCCAAATTGGCTCACAAGTGCAATAAGAAGAGATCAGGAGGACGACACCGACCAAGCAATAGAGATGGAAGAGCTCCTTAATAGAATAAGCGGGTCACCTAAGAGGAAGAGAGCCAGAAAGTACTCCAAGATGGAAACAGATGAGTCTGGTTCTCGCACTCTCCATGTTGCGGTTCTACGGGAAGAATGTGATCTAGATGATGTAATGCCTGAAAATTACACAGTCACTACAATTGAATTGGGGCGACCTACTGGAGCACAAGTGATTGAGGAAGCTGAAAAATACTTCCAAGCACTGAAAGATAGGTTGCTTCGAAAGGGAGAAAAATAAAAGAGGCTAAAAAGGGAACATAGGGCGTTAGTTGGGTATGTGCAGCATCTAGCACGTCCATGTGCTGAGGAGAACCCAATGGCGGAACTTCCAACTGAGCTTCCACGAGAATCAATCATCAGGCTTGAGGAGATGAATAAGGCAATTCAAGAAGGAGACAAGTGGATTGGTGGTGTTCGTGTCGAGACTGAGAGATTTATTGAAGATCTTGTCTCCTCTTTCCAACATGCTTCCAACATCCTCTCTCGTTTGGAGGACATTGAACAGACATGGAGTGATACCCATATTTTTCAAGACAAGACTATTCCACGCCTAGCTGCTCTGATGCATATGCCAATGCAGATTTTGATTGAGGGAGGGGTGATTCAAGCTGGAGATAGATATGATTTTCCAGGCTGGTATTCCGTGACATTCACCGACCGAGGCTTCTTCGACACGGCAAGGACATAGTCGGCCAAGATCAGGAAGGCCATGGGAAATATTCAAGAGGGCATCTTCAACACGCTGGAGGCATTGTTCACAAAACGACTAACTCCCGAGGAGGTGACAGTGGATGGATTGAAGGGAAAATTGCAACCATTCTTCTCTGAGATGAGAGTATTTGCTTAGGTGGACTTTGAGAATATCTCCACGTTCTCCGCTATTATTCAAAGCACGCAAGAATCCATTGAGGCTTGGAGAAAATCTTGCATTCGGAAAGAGCAGACAATTGCCATCCTCGAATATCATTGTAATCTTACTCCAACCATTTCTAAACAGGAAGTTGATGCAGTGCTGGCCCGGTTTGTTGCTTTCGCGGTCAGAGAGAAGAACAATGGGAACAGGATCCTGGACGAGAATCTTCTAGAAGGGTAGTGGGCATTAATTGCCCATAGTGGTCAAAGGAGGAATCTGCCATTTTTGTGCTCATTAATTGCACCACTCCACCTTTTGGCGGTTTTTAGGGCAGAATCTAGTCTAGGGCTGATGTGGCTCGATTTGAGCCGTCCATTGTAATTTAATCTGGACCGTCCATTGAGATTGGCCAGCTATATAAAGGGGACTCCCCCTCATTTGTACATTATTAGATTAGAGATCAGAGACTAGAGCAGAGAGACTGATAGTTGTGATAGTTTAGCATAGCTTAGCATAGCGTAATTTGAAGGAGAAAGGAAGTTTTCCTTTGAAAACTTTGTAAGAGATTGTTGTGAAAACTATCATAATAAAAAGAAGCTTTCATTGATGGTGAATTCATCTTTGTTATGAGCAGCTAGCAAGATTTCTTCATCCCTTCTATTTCAAATAGTAGCTTAAATTAGAGTAATGTTTATTTTCATGCAAGTAGATGTTAACTGTGGATTTGTGGTGTTGATCAAGGCAACTTCGTTTTAATCCATACCACTAGTAGCTTGCTGACGGCAAGTTTGCCTTGTGTGGTCAACTAGAAAAAATTACAAGCTTAACTTCAATTGTGATTCACATGTTTGTATGCGTCATCCTGATGGTACTTGCATGTTGAGTTGTAATTTGAATACCTTTCGCTGCTCCTTTGAAGATTGCACCGACTTTGTGTGAGTTGTCCAGTGTGAGGTGAAGCAAAGTCTGGTTGAAGTCTGCCGAAATTGATTCCACATCCTGTCTTTAGATAGAACATAAATTTCTTAAACCCTGCACTCGTTTCAATTCAATTTATTCCTGGTTAGTATAGAAAACACGTACCTTAAAGCCAAATCATTCATCCTATATATGAAAATCCCCTTCCAATCATTAACCTGCTGTTAGCTGCAAACATTTTGAACAATTGTGTAAGTCCCCTCGTGAAAACAACAAATCATAACGAACCGACTGAGGGTATTGTTGATGTGATTTTTGTGACCGCACCAACACAGAATAAAGTTACCAATGGCGACTCTATCCTCTCTTGAACAAAATCTCCTGCATGCTAAGATTGCTAGAAAGATCATGCATTCAACTCCAAGGTTCCTTCATGCAATGGATAGTCTCAGTTGGCTCGATGTGATTTGCTGGTATTTCAAGGGGACTTACAAAATTGTTCAATAGCGGAGAAGGGAATTTGAATGCTCGAAAGGTTTTCCTATAAAGCTCTTGTTTCCTAAACTAACCAGAAGGTACTGAATTTAAAATGGTTGCAGGGATAAGAAAGCTCTAATCTACTCTAAGGCGTGGGACATGGTGATCAATTCTCGCAGATTTCAACAAGGCTCCGCTTTGCCTCACTTCGGACAGCTTCCACAGAACTGGTGCAATCTTCAGAGGAGTAGCTCAAGGTGTTCAGATCACAACTTAGCATGAAAATACCATCACAACGACGCATATAAACATACAAATCATGATCAAAGTTAAGTACACGATATTCCAGTTGACCACACAAGGCGCATTCACCATCAACGAACACACTAGTGGTATGGATAGACGAAGTTTGCTCAAATCAAACACCACATTCCGCAACTATCATCTACTTGCATGAAATGAAATTTATTTTACTTTACGCTACTTTAAAAAAAATGCTAAGTGATTTGGAAGGACGAAAAAGCCTTGCTAGCTACTCACAGCAAAAGATGCAATCATCATCAATGAAAACTCTTTTTATTATGAGTGTTCACAACAACCTTTTACAAAGCATTCAATGAGAAAGCTTTCCTTCCTCTTCAATCTATGCTATCAATCTATGCTACCACTAAGCTATCACCTAGTTGTCTCTCTATTCTAATCTCTACTCTAATCTAATCTCTAGTGAAGTATAAATGAGGGGGGATGCCCCTTTTATAGTTGGCCCAGTCCAGTGGACGACCTAGATTACAATCAGATGGATGGTCCAAATTGTGCCACCTCAGCCCTAACCCTAAAAAGAGGAGTGGAGTAATAAATGAGCAATTAATGGCCACCATCTTCTAGAAGATTCCTGTCTGGAAATGCGTTCATACTATTCTTCTCCAACTGCAAACGAACTGAGTCTGGTTGCCATTGCTTCAAATTCTTGAATTGATATGACGGGTACGTTTTCGATCTAACATCAAGCCTGCAACTTTCTTTCTCTTGCTCGACGATGATTTTTCTCCTTGATGCTGTTCTTCAACTTTGAGGTACTTGAGGATAATTATTTCTCCACCCTTGAGCTTGGAAGGATTCTCTCGTCTTGAACTTGAACATTTCTTCTTTGCCACTTGAGTTGGGCACATACTAGGTCTCAACACTTAGCAATTTCTTGCAAGTATTCGCCTCATCTCCCCAAGTCATCATGCTTTGGCCTCGGTGTTCACCCTACAAAACAAGCAAGGAGAAGAGCATCAGAACACTTCATAATATAAACTCACTTCACTTACCTGCTTTTCATGCTTTAACTTCCAAGGGTTCATCGTTTTTCTCTAGCCAGCTTTGCTTTCTTCACGATTTTTCAACATTTGTAGGCTGGGGCATATAACACTTGTGCATCATATTTCAATGCCTTAGACAAATTTCATCTTCCTCAAGGGCGCATTATCTTTTGAAAGTGTTAAACTTCAACTGCATCTTCTTCAAGAAATTCACTTTTCTAGCTGAGGTGTTGACAACCTTGATTATTCATCTCTGACTCGAGAAAATTATTTCCACGAAGAATTTGATCAATTTCACCAAGGCAATCAACCTCAAATTCATCCGCCAAGGCAACATATTTTATTCCCTGCCTTAGAATTTTTCTCAACTTTTCCTTAGGAAATTCACCAATTTGTTTCCCATAAAAAATCTTCACCCTGAAGGCCTTGGCGAAGTGTGGAAGAACTTAAAATCTATTCCTTGTTGAAAATGTTCGATACCCAGAAGAAAATTCCCTTCAGAAAGCATCAAATCCATAGGTCTACAAACAAAGGGGTACATTTAATTTTTTGAATTTTAAACCTTAGAAAAATATTTTTCCATCAAATTTATTTCCATTCATCTATGGGCTTATTTTCTTGCTCAACTTTGAAAATTTTCATCATCTTCGTGAAGCTGGCACCTTCTGTCATGTCCCTTGCCAATTTTATTCATGCCACAAAAAATTTCATCACTTCTTCAAGCTCAGGCGTATTTCCCTCTAGAGGTGAAATTTTATGCCTTAGAAATAATTTCAAATATTATTACTAGCATGGGCGCATATAGGGGTGTTGGCGTAACAACTAACACCTCTGGAGTAGAAGTTGTTATGAACAGCCTATGCACACTACGCAATGAGTGCTCTTCAAATTATGGAGGGGAAGCTCCCTCGGTATGCTTTGACAAATGTATTTGCAAAGGAAAATAAGCTAAAACGATGTCCTGTCTTTTTGTTTCAGCTGCTAGAGGCACAAGGCTTTCTTGAAAGAACTTACACGTTGCAGCTGAGTTTTCTCTGGTTTCGCAAATCAACTAAACTACAACTTATATCTATACAATTTCCCCAGGAAAACAGATCAAGAGGAAACGGAGCAAGGTTATGACTATCAGACGATAAACACATTCAGATTCTCTACTTGAAGGCAAGGTGGCGCAACTATCATCTCAATCTAAACAAGTTTATTAAGCACAAAACAGATTTGAGAATTTGCTATGATAATCTTATGAAACCCTATGTGGCATAACACTCAATCAGCATAGTAAAGACTCACAAACAACTTTTATCATTAAAATCTCTATGAAACCCTATGTGGCATAACACTCAATCGTAATGATAAAAGTTTCACAAAACAGATTTTCCTAATCTAAGAGAAGATTCACCATGAAAACTTTATGAAACCCTGTGTGGCATAACACTCGATCAGCATAGTAAACACTTCACAAAACGGTTTTATCATGACAATCTTACGAAACCCTGTGTGGCATAACCTTCGATCATAACAATAAAAGATTCACAAGACAGATTTCTCTAAACTATGGAAGAATCCAGCATTACAATCTTTCGAAACCCTATGTGGCATAACAATCAATTGCAATAATGAAGACACATGAACAAATACCACAAAGAGCAAGCAAATAATAGTGCAGCGCAGCATATATTTCTCTCAAGCAAAAGTTATTTACAAATGAGCGTAAGCTCTTATTTATATACATCAAGGTGTAGGGAACCCTAAAATCACCTTGTGTTATCTATAGTTCCCGCAATGCATGCAAGATTAATTATTAAACCCTAATGAAGTAAACTATACGCTTAATCGAAAACTACCATCGCTAACCGGTACAAAATAACCTAATGGGACTTATGCAAGCATGCACGCCTCTTATTCAAAGCAGTTAACGCCAGCCACCGCTTAACCGAAACCAACCCTAACTCCGTGGATGATAATTCCAAGGATGAGCATATGTTAGCATGTTAGGTGAATCAAGATCGAAGTCACACCGCCGCCAGACTCAACTTAGAAATTAATCAGACGTTTAACCGATGTAGTATCTACCCATGTCAATCAAGTTCCACGCACCAAGAACTTAATTTAATCATTATCCGGTACCTTGACAAGCAAAACAATAAATTGCTTTTAGTTCTTCGCTAATTTCGCATTCGCACAATTCATCTTTGCATTCTTTCAATCGCTTTTCTTAAATCTGGCTGCAATCACTGAAACATTTTCTAATTTTGGCGCCCTAGGTTCACCTTCAAGGCTGTCAAAAATCAGCTTCTCGAATTCCGCTTGAACTTTTTCCAACTCAACATACGTGCCATCTTCGAGAAGATAATGACACGGGATCTGAACAACGAAGCCACTGACAAGTGCAAGCACTCCAACTACGTCATCCTTCATTGAAAATAACTTGGAAGAGATTTTCTCACATATTTCTGTTCTGAGAAGGTGCTGCTCTTTCCAAGTGAAGACTTTCTCTTGATCTTCGATCTCCTCCAAAGCATCGCATGCAACTGATAACTGAGATACAAGAACGCGATCCTTTGCCAAGCTCTCTGCAACTGCAATATCCAGCAACTGAATACCCTGACGGAGTTTGTGTGCCTCACTCCTCAACTGATATAAATCTGCAAGAAGAGTCTTACCAGCAGCAACTAAACTGTCAATCCAATCATCCAAAAGTCTGCCATGACTGACCAACTGATCCAATTTTCGTTTCTCTGCAGGTGTGTGCTGAGGAAGAACCAGGTGCTCTATTTGGATTCCCATGAACAAGATCAGAAATGTATTGACGAAGTTGACTAATTTCAGTTTTGAGTAAAGCCTTATCTTCTCCATCCTTCGTGATACGCTCTTCAAGATTATTGGTAACAATCTTGAGAAGAGATACATCTGTCTCTCGTGTGGTCCTGCCAAGATTTGCCTTAGTGAATGTAAAATCACCCACTTCGACCTCGTCCAAGCTTTTACCTTCTGGAGGCACTGCAACTTCTATCACAATCTCTGATTCAGGGGTCTTTTCGATGTGCACTTGCTTCTTTATCTTCTTGTTTGATCTCCTCTGATAGGGCTCACCAACCTCTGACAAATCAAGGTTGTATGACGGTTCACGCCTTTGTCTCCCCAAAGACTTCTCGAGCCAACAAGACCGAATACTTTCAATTGCGGAGAAACCGTCTCCTCGATATGTTATCCTAAATTCTTAAACCTCGTTTACCCTCTAGGTAACCAATCGTACTCTTTTCTTGTTTTACATTTTCTCCATAGCACGACATGGTGCAAGGGTGGAAAATTCATCAAGTTGATTAACCTTTGGGCTATTCTTTTTCCTCTTTACGTTTCCGTTTTCGTCGATTTCTGACTTGTTTTTAATGTCTTTTTGGCCAATTTCGGGTTTTCTGAGCAACTCAGCAAAAAGGGAAATTTAGACTCAAAAGCAAAATTGTCAAAGTGTCTAAAAAACCCGAAATTGCTTAAGTTGTCTAAAAAGTCCGATTTTTGTTAAAGTCATTTTATTTTGACAAAAAGCAAAATTGCTAAACCTCATGAAAAACCCGATTTTGATTAAATGGCTTAAAAAGTTCGAATTTTTTACAATGTTCATTATGAAAATTGTCTTTTTATCAGAAAAGTGCGAATTGGTCAAAAATGAAATTGTTTAAACTGTCTAAAAAACCCGATTTTGCAAAAAAGAGCATGAAAAACCTCATAAAAAAAACCGATTCATCATTTTGATGTTATTTTTCATTGTCAAATCTTCTGAAAAGCCCGATTTTTCTTGGATTCAAGCTAGTTGAATTGTTCTTGGCATTTATTTCCTCATTTCATGGAGATTTGGTCGACCTTGATGCTTCAAAATCGGATTTTTACCAGTAAATAGCCATTTTCTGTCTTCTTCAACGCGTCTAGGGTTTTTGCTTCTACGTTTTCGCGTATTACAACTTGTTCCAGTCTTGCAGATTCCTGTTCAATGACGGATGAACCAACTTCTCCAGCAGGCAAAAAGATGAAGTATAAGTTCGACAAATATCAAAATGAGATCTCTCCATCTCACGTTGTTTCAAACATCGATGAGATCAAAGATACAGAAATAGGGCATGTTGATATGTCTAATTTTCTTGAAAGGGTTGAGAAATCTACGTCTTCTGATATGCAAAAGTTGCTGAGAAGTCATATCCATCTCGTGGCTTCTTTTCCTGTTGTTGCCCTTGAACCAGAATTCGTCCTTGCATGTGCAGCACGCTTTGATAGACAATCCAGGACAATTAAGGATGATGACGGCAACGTGGTTATCAGACTTGATGCTGAGACAATCAATAGAGTTTTCAGAGTACCTGATGCAACCACTTATTCAGAGATTTCATTAAAGAGTGCTCACAAACATTTTGAGCAGAAAAAGAATGATTGTATTAAACACATCAACTCTAAATGGCTTCTAAAATCACGACCTTGTGCGACCCGTATGCCCGAGTTGTATCGGTCTGATTTTATAGAAGAAGTTAATGACATGATCACTCTTTTGAGCATAATTGCAGGGTTGAAAGTTTCTAACATGTTTGAAAGCTGGATGTATAAGTTCATAGTTGTCATTAGAAAAGCACAACATCCAATTTTCTGGGGAGAAATAATCAGTGATTGTTTGTGCGAACAGCTTGCACAGGTGTAATGAACCGGACCAAATTTTTTTGTTTTTTCATAAAAGTTTACAATGCAACATGCACCCGTTAAGGTTAGCGTAAACCAAAACGATGCAGAAAGTAACTCTAACCAGAATGTACACCAGGATCCCGATGCGGGCAAGGTGTGAGCATTGGTCAGAGGATCTCAAAGTAAATGCTGAACAAGAACTCTAACCAGAGATGCGCCGGCGAACGGCGAGCATTCGGTCAGAGGATCCCTATCTATTGCAATACTGAAAAGAGCTCAACACCAAGTATGTGCTACTCAATCCGTGATGGATAAGAGGCGACCATATGGCGGAGACTTAGGAAATTACAATGCAAGAAAGTAAAGGCGGCAAGCCAGCCTCTTCCACTTATTCAGTGGGCAGTACAAGTAAATACCCAATGAGAGGAGAGAATTGCTGACAGTACTACTGTTCAGCTTACAATAAATTAGAGAGTTTGTCAATATCTTAAGATTAGAATCCTTTCGAAGCTATATCAAATTAAGAACTCCCTTTCACACTCCCAAGCTCACTGAATATCAACTCCTCACACACTAATGAACTTTCTCAAATCTGATGTGACTGTTTTTGACAGAAATGATACAGAACAGCAGCATGAAAACTCATCAAAATGCATATAACTCACTCTAAACACATCCTATTGACGAAAGATCAAATGCAGATTGCTATACTGATGCAGGCGCCCAAGATACAATCCCTAAACCACTCAAAACAAGCCTTATTTATTTTTGCACAAACTCCAATGTACCTCAAGATGGTACGGCCCAGCTGCAAGGGCGAATTTCTTTTATAAAATCAAAGAGACATAAATAAAATCTGGAAATTGGCAAGCATGGTCGCCCTTCATAAACAGATTGAAAGATCCAACACCCAGAATGATAACATTTTTATTTCATGAGCTACGAGCGATTCTTACATTCCTCAATGACATTCAGCAACATCAAAATATGACAGAAAATGTAAACTAGAACTCCAACAATGCAATTACTCAACTAGAAATGCAATTCAAACCTAATACAAGCTAACCTCTCAACTAGTTGCTATCTTTCAAGCAAGAAGATGAGCCAATGCTAGGAGGTGTGCTTTCCTCGAAGCGAGTGCCTGAATACAATCCAGCAGCATAACGGTGTAGTAGACATAAGATGCCAAATGAAGAGCTGAGGCCTGCTTAAATAGAAATGAGAGAAACATCTAGAAACTTCCAGAGGGCGCCCAAAAACCCTAATTTTCAAATTACTCATTTCCCACCAAAAGAAGGCGTCCCTTTTCCTCCATAAAATATTTCATTTTTTAAAATAAACTTCATCTCACAAAAGGGCGTCCCATTTAATAATCTCAAATTTGACATTTAAAATATAATATAACTCCTTATGACGCCTTGACCCTCAAAAGTCCCCTTTTTAAAAACAACTTAAAGTTGCACTGCTAGACCAAGGGGTATAATATTAAAATAATAATATTATAATAAAATACTTATCTCTCCACTAAAAATGCGCCCAAGGCCAAGAATTGAAGTGCCAGCTGAAACAACAGAAGAGGTGATCCAACTGAACTGAACCCAAACTGTCCACTGCCAGAAATAGAATTTACTAAAAATAGTAAATTAATGGCGAGTCTAATGTCAATCGAATTACTACCATCACAAGCCTTCAAACGAAGAATCAATGTAAACCCTAACTCCAAGCAACAACCTCCTCAAAACTAGGAAACTCCTAATTTCACCCGCATGTTCTTACTCTGCCCTGGACAGGGCCAACGGTCAACAGAAACGATCACTGCTGAGAAGGGGACATTACAGTCCGCCTTCCCCAAGATTGCTTGCCCTCAAGCAATCGCAAGTCTGGATGCTGTAGAATCTCCTCATCCTCCCAAGTAGCATCCTCCAATGGTAAATTCTTCCACTTTACCAAATCCTCTTTGATTGTTCTCCTCCTCAAGGAACGCTCTCTGAAATCAATAATCTGTTCTGGAACCAAAGTCAACTGCCCTTCTTCATCCAAAGGAGGTAACTGTGATGAAGCCACAACGTTGTGTCCAAGTGCCTTTTTGAGGCGAGACACATGGAAGTGTGGACCTTACTACTCGAAGGTAGTTCCAACTCATAGGCCACCGCTCCAACCTTCCTAACAACCTTGAATGGTCCATAGAAGCGTGGTTTCAGCTTCTCAGCTCCACTCTTCTTAAGTGTAGACTGTCTGTAGGGCTGAAGCCGAAGATATACCATGTCACCAACATCAAATGAGCGCTCAACACGCTGCTGATCAGCGTACATCTTTTGCTGATTTTGTGCCATTTGAAGGTTGTCCTTTAAGGATTTCAAAACATCTTGGTTCTGCTGCAACCAATCCTTGGCTTGAGGAGCTTTGCTATCGCCAAACACCAATTCTGCAAAGCTTGGAGCCTCGTAACCATAGAGGGCCATGAATGGAGACATCTTTATTGACATGTGGAAAGATGAATTGTAGCAATATTCTCCCAAGTGGAGCCATTTTACCCATGCCCTTTGCTGTTCTGAGACATAATTTCTGAGATAGCCCTCCAACCATTTGTTCACAATCTCCGTTTGACCATCTGTTTGTGGGTGATAGCTAGTGCTTGGAGTAAGCACTGTACCACTCATCCTAAAGATTTCCTGCCAAAAGGTGCTTAGGAACTTGCTGTCCCTATCACTCACGATATTTTTAGGCAACCCATGCAGTCTAAACACTTCATGGAAGAACAAATCTGCAACTTGAGCTGCTGTAAATGTGCTTGTGATGGCAAAGAAATGAGAGAATTTGGTCAACCTGTCCACTACAACATAAATACAGTCTTTGCCTTGAGCCCTAGGCAACCCGGTGATGAAATCCATAGAGATACTCTCCCATTTTTGATTTGGAAT
>VDFB02083120.1:0-11411 GCA_007258455.2 Sequoia sempervirens
TAGGAGGATAAAATCCCACCAAAAATTTAAATTAATTTTGATTTTGGGCCACACAGGACTCATTCACCCAAGATGGCGAATGAGTCCCACTAGGCATGATTTTTGGGACCATTTTTAACAATGCTTAGAAAGGTGTGAAACCAGGTTCGAGACCATGAAATCTAGGTGGGACTCATTCGCCCAAGGTGGCGAATGAGTCCTAGATCACCAAATCCGGGCCATTCAATCCTGAAACACCTGAATTATGATTGGGTATTGATTTGTGTCAGGATTATCCTTGAAAAGATGCATTAAATGGGGCTTGTAGATGAAAAATAAGGCCAATTATAGCATAAGAAATCCCAATTATTAATGATAACCCTAGAAAAGTGTGAAAGTGTGTTACAACACTTTACAACACTTCAAATAAGGAACCAATAAGCTTATTTAGTTCACAATGACCTAAGACCTAATGTGAATATGGTAGGCATATTACAACACTAAATCAAAGCCAAGTTAAGGGGACCTTTTTCCATCATTACATCTAGCCCCCACTTAGCGAGAGGAGGAACTTGCTTCCAACTCAGACTAAAGTAGACCAAATGCAGCAACAATCAAGGGTGTAGGGTTATAACAATTTTGGCTTGTTGGGACTTTCTTTATTGGACAAAATGAATATATTTAATGATGAACATGGAATAATTAAAATTAAGTTTTTTATTTAATTAGATCACGACATGTTAACAAATATGAATTATTATTTATGTGAAAGGTATTGTAACAAGGATTTAATAAAATATAAAACAATTTAATTGTTTTATTCAAATGTCATTATTTAGACGAGTATGGTTTTCTATTTTGTTTTGGGGGGGAATTATTATTAATTTCAAGAAATAGAGAGGTTGGTTATGCGGGAATGGAAAACAATTGGCAGGAAGGAGAAAAGAGAGTGAAGGAAGAAAACTGGGATGAGTAGCCAAGCATGGGAGAATACAGATTTCAAAAAAGAATTAAGAGGTAAAACACTTTGTTCAGGTAATGTCTTTCTCAGTACATTAGCAAAATTAGATTGTTAATAGAGTTGAAAAAAATGTTTTGTGAGACTGATAAACTCGAGCTCTGTGTGAACCCCCATTTGGTGAAAACTACAAATTGCTCTGTGTGAGCTCAAAACATTGTTCTGTGTGAGCTAGATGATATGCTCTGTGTGAGCTTGTGAAGAAGTTCTAGCTTTGTGTGAGCTAGAGTGAGCTTAGGGGTGGTTGGGTGGAGAGAAAATAATAGAATTGTTAGTTCAACAATGATAAGAAAATGAAACTTGTATTCTAATTTATCCTTGCTATAATATATTGACGTTTTGAATTGTAGGCAGAGGACAACACACAACCGAAGTTATAAAACAAAGAAAAAGAGAAATAAAAAGAGGTGGAAATAAGGGCATGGAGGTTGATAAAATTCTTAATTTATGAGCACAATAGACATTCCTGAATAGTTACCTATGTGTTGACACACAAAATGGGACACTAACAAGATTGGATTTTGCAGAAAATTGATACAACAAAGATGGGGTGTATTGAATTTTAGCAAGGAGGGACAAGCTCTGACATTTCAATAGGTAAACACCTTGTGTACCCTCCTATCTTTAATCAATTGTTCCTTGAATACACAAATGAACAAATAATCAAGTCACTTAATCGATGCCCTAGGATCATAATTGGGTCTAGTCCGTTTACATCTGAATGAATATACATTCAACGAAGCATAGTGGAAATGAGGTAATCTTGTGTTGAATGTGATAGTGCCTATGCCTTGGCAAGAGTGGGAGCACCATGTTCGACATGTTGAAAATTGTGGAATCATATACAATTCCAGTGAATTACTTAACAAAATGCATCACGAAAATGTGGTCGCATTTTGAAACTCATGGGAAACCAAAAATAGGTATCTGAGTAGGGTTGTGTCTATATTATATTAATTAGAGTCATGTCCTTGTACGGGAATTAGAGTTTCCTGGTGACTGAATGTATTAATATCATGTGAACAAATCAATCCTTTTTTAAGATGTAATGTAACAATATTTAGGAAAATGCAGTCTCCGGAAATATTTTTTTAAATTCCTCTCTTGTTGCCTTTCTTGGAAATGATTATTTTCACCAAATGATGCCATGAGCGCCGAATTTCATGTCTCTCTATGAGAGATTCTCTTAACGTCCTAATAAGTAATAGTTTGTCTTATGGCTTTAGATGGCCAAAATATTTGCTTGTGTATAATTACAGCTGTTTGTAACAACCCTTTGTTCTTGCTTAGCTGCAAATTAGAGGCATATTGTTCTATCATTGAAGTGCTAAAATAGTAAAAGGGTATATTTCATGGGAATTGGAGTAATGTGGGTTATGAACTCTACAGTGAACTTATAAAGAGGCTTGTTATTTGTATACCATAACTATCTTGTTTATTCTTTTTAATGCAACTTTGGATCAATTGTGTATAAACTTTATAATGGACATTAAAGAGGTCAACGAATTTGAGGATACTATTGGTCGCTTTATTAACCTCTTTGAAACTTTGATATCATATGTATACAAAGCCTATACGCTGCAAATAGAAAGGATTTCTAGACTGAACCACTTTAAAATTTCAAATGATGTGAATATAAATACAAAATGATTGGGAAACTATTGCATTGAATTTATAGCTAACAATGGGTTTTCTCTTCAATCACCTCTGAAACTGCAACTATGCTTTTAAAGAATTTTTGTAGGGAAGCTATGAGAGGGTTTGATTGGAAGGAGTCATTTCATCTTTTTCCTTGCAGTTGTATAAGATACATTTTGACACTCTTGTTCTAGTAAATCTAACTATAACAGTTAAAGTTTGCAAATGTTTGGAAGGTAAAAATCAAAAGGACCACTGAACTAACTGATTTAATTATGTTTTCTTGATGTTTCTTTTAACTTACAATAGTACAAAAGTAAATTTCTTCATCAGAGAGCAAATCACTTGGAGTTTTTCCTTGTTTTCCTCAAAATTTGGCTATGAGTCATCTAATATTCAGATAATCATTTCTCTAATTCTATATTTCTTGAGTCTGGCTTTACAAAGGGGGTTCAAATGCACCGATGCTCGTAAGATAGGACAACCATGATCAAGAGGGTTGCGTAAGCCCCCAGGATCAAGGTCCTATGTCAAACCAACATAAGTGCAAAATAACACATATGAAAATGGTGTAAAGAGCAACAACAAGGCACAAACATGCACTGTCAAAGACATAAAGAAAATGAAATAACATGAAAAGGAAAAGAGGTGGATCAAGCTTCAACCGTTTGTCCAATGCAATGTGGATCAGATCTAGGTTGTTTGTCTGAAAAATACATACACTCTGAGGCAACGAAACTATAGGTTGTCCATTGGGTGAGAAGTCTAAGAAGGTGAGACACATACACACATGACTGGTATGCACTCACACACACATGTGAGTGGCTAAGGGAAAGTCATGCCCTTGTTTGACTTCCCGTCAAACCATACCAAAGTTATACCTCCTAATAACTTTAATAAGGCACCACACAAAAATGATCTTTGAGCTTCATGAGGCAAGCAAAAATTTGTATGCTTGGAGCTCATGAACAAACAAGATGGCTCCACAAGCATGCAAGCTATGTTATGCAAGGTCTAGCCATATAACTGCAAAATACAAAATGCAAAATGTAAAGAACATTCAAAAGAGTCTTGCTTAGTTTATGTGAGGTCTTTAACTTAGGGAACATTGTGCCTAATGTTTCCAAGAGAGGACCAATCAAAGAATAAAAGATTCACAACTTAGGGGATGCAGTGTGTCACATCAAGCCACTAAGAAGAATACAATATGCTAAGAGGGATCATGCTCTTGAAAGACATCACACCCAATGCCATCCACAAAGCAAAAAACACATTGTATAAAGTAAGAAGACTACACTATGAACCATGAAAAAGAGAAATGCAAAAGAATAATGCCAATGTATGCCCCCACTTTAAAGAAATTGCTAAACAACATACCGTGAGCAATTAATTTAAAGTAGCAAATGATAAATGCTAACAATAAAGAGACATGAGAGCCAACTTGGAAAGCCCTATGCCAATTCATATGTTTCCGAGAAAAGCTATGTCATGCGAAGGAAAAGGAACGAAGAGGGGTTTCCCTCAAAGTGAAAATCCAAACACATGAGGGATCTATGGATTTGGGGTCAGTATGTTCTTGCTACAATGCTTTTAGAGAGTGAGGAACTATCATCATTCCCCAAAAACACATAGAACTAGAAGAATGACACAAGGAGAGCGAAAACAAAGAAAAACCTTTCAGGTCAACATGGAAGAGACATTAGTGTCTCGACGCCTTGCATCATCCCCAAAAGGAAAACACAAGACAAATGAAAAAAATAAAGGAAAAGCTTTTGGGTCAACATGGAAGAGACATGAATGTCTCAACGCCTTGCATCATCCCCAAAAGGAAAACACAAGACAAATGAAAAAGATAAAGGAAAAGCTTTTGGGTCAACATGGAAGAGACATGAATATCTCAACACCTTACGTCATCCCCAAAAGGAAAAACACAAGATAAATCAAAAGATAAAATGCGACAAGTAAAAGATTGACAACATAGAGAAGAATGAAGGTACAAATAGAGGAATGTCACAAAGAGAGAGAAACACATGAAACAAAACAACATGGGGGATCACATTACACACATGCAATCACACAAAGTAAAAGGAAAAATGCACAAGACTAGTAAGGCACATGCGAGTCAACCTGAAGCAAGTCGTTTGCATCCCAATCATGTTCATTGTATACTAAAGGCGGGCAACTAGCCAAAGGGACAATATCAAGTTTTGAACTAGGACCTGCACCAGGTTCAACACTCTTCTTAAGAGAATTGTCGTTTAAGCTCACTGAAGAGGAAAACAATGTATTCAATTCATTATGCACCTCTTTTTCAATTTTAGCAACTTCCTCATCGTCATCCAAGTTAATCACAACAAGAGGTTGAATGATAATGTCCATGGAAGAGTTCAACTTTTGTTGTGGTTGTTGTATTGGATTATTTTGTTTTGGGGAAGGGGTAGAGTCATTATGCACTGCTTCAGTCAAGTTTGGATTTTGATTTTCTTTTTTTAATTCTTCGTGTAACCTACGAGCAAGAGCACGACGTCTACACCTACGCTTTCTAGCACCTCTATTTCTTTTAGTTCTGTTTTCAAGTTGCATTTGTGTAGGAGTAGGTTGATCAACCATATATTTCTTTTCTTCCATAATGGGAGGAACAAAAGGAACCACAAGAGGTTGTTCAACCACTTTCTCTTTGACTTTGTAAACCTGTTTTATTCTAGGAGGCATGACGGGGTTGCTTTCATTGTCTCTTGGTCTTTTGTAGGAGGTAGGTGAAGGTTTTGTCTTAGGTTGGTCTTGGTTATTTGGAATTTCTTTAGGTTCAAGCATGGTTTCATCTAGGATGGTAGACTCGGTGGTGGGTGGAGACATGTTTCAGAGGGATAGTTCTACTATTTTCTTTGCCTTGAACTTTTGATAGGACAAGAAAAAGAAGTCTTGTCATGGTTTTATAGGTTCTATAGGCTTAGGCCAAAAGAAATCTAAGCAAAAGTTTCCACGGGAGGACAAAGGGTTAAAGCCACTATGGTGGACAGTGAATATTTCATTGTAAAAGGGAAACTTTAAGCATTTATGTACAAATGAAGGGACTGTATTCATGGAGCAAAGCCATGGATGGCCGAGCTTCACATGAAATTGGTTCGACTGTGGGATGATGGAAAATGAGATGTCTAATGTTTTTGGTCCTATTTGCAATGGTAAGGTGATCAATCCAATCGTAGGGCATGCAAAACCATTATGTGTCTTGATCCATGTTTTTGGTTTATCATATATATCTTGATAGAGCTCATGCAAAAGTAAGAATTCCTCAGTGATCACATTCTCTCCATAGACGAGATCTATTAGTATCCCATTAGTGGGCTTGTCATAGATTCGACCAACTATGTAAAGAGTACCATTGAGTGCATGTTTAAGTATATCCTTAGAGGAGAAAGCAATGTCAAGAGGATTTTTAGTTCAACCTTTACGAGGAATGACGTCTATCACTCCTACCATATCATCCATAAGATCATTATCTATAGAATCATTGCTATCATCATCTGTATCAACATTCATCACATCATTCTTTGTAGTTTCACTGGATTTGACAAATGAAATACTGTGTTTTGGCATGGGGTTGGTAAAGATTTGCAAGTTTTCATTAGGAGGGGCAACAAACTTATTTCCTTGATCACTAACACCTCCAATGGAAAGACGGCCATAAATCAATGAGGTCTTGAACAAGATGTTTAAGATGCTTGCAATGTTTCGTGTCATGTTCATTTTGTCAGTGATAATGGCAAGAAGAATTTGATCTAAAGCTCGGGGGTAAAGGCTTATTAGGATCAGGTGTTTTGAATGGAGGCAAGGTAATCATTTTTTGTTCTAAAAGTTGGGACATTGTGTTATGAAGAGTATTGGGTAAAGGAGTGAATTGTCTTTTTGGGTCCCCATAGCTAAAGGGTATTGTGGCTTTAACAAAAAATACTTGGTTATTGACATTTTGAGTTGTTTTTTGAGGGGGGTTGATTTGAAGGAACCCTTTATTCTATTTCCTAAAAGGTTGGGAATTTTTTTGGTTTGCGAACTTGGACTTTTCAATTCGATTAGAAGTGGACTTTGTATCTCGACTACTAATCAAATTTTGATAATCATGGAGGGAAATACACAAGTGCATAAAGGATGGGAATTTCATAATGGTAAGCTTGTCTTGGATCTTACTTTGCAAATTTTCTATGAACATCTTTTGAAGGTGAGGATCGGGAACCTTGACATCAATTTGGGAATAAAGCGATTGATAGCATGAGATAAAGTCAGCTATCTTTTCTTCTTCTTTTTGTTTGCATCTCATCAAATCGACCAAGGTCATATTAGGGGTCATATGCACTTGGAAATGGTTAACAAATGCCTCAAAAATTTCATTGAATGAACTAATTGAGTTGTTTGGTAGAGAAGAGAACCATTCCAAGGTTGTATCTTTCAAGGACCTAGGGGAAAACTTTGCCAAGAGTTTATCATCAAGGACAAAGTCACTACATAAGGCGGTATAAGAATTAACATGGTTAGAAGGATCTCCCATCCCTCCATATTTCACGAATCTAGGCACCTCTACACCCTGTGGCATTGGTGTCCGTAATATGTCCAAGGACAATGGACTACTTTTGACATAATATGAAGGTGGGCCATTGATGAGTCCAATTAATGGCTCAATTTTGATAGGGTTTATTATATATTTATTGTTGTTACCATAGACTTTGGCACTTGGTTGTTGACATTTTCCATGTTATCTCCTTAAAACCATAAACCTTGGGCATAATTTTATCCTTGTGACTTTTAATGACATTAACATGCAATGTGAATTATCTATGTTAATTTTACATGTGGTTGAATGGATGTTACTTTAAGGTAATTATAGATATGCAATTGTTTGTGCGTGCTAATTTCATTATGCAGGTTACATTAAGATGTTGATGTCAATGAAGCTTGCCAAGTGGAAGAAACTCCTGCCAGCTAGTCGGTTGCCAAGAAAGTTAAGAAGATGATCATTAAGAGGTTAAAGGAGGAAAAACTTCCAATGGAGGGAAATTCCTAATTCAAATGAAAGATTGTAACTACCTTTTAATGGTCATGTTTATTTTTTGAGCAAATCTAGGGAGTGTGTTGTGCTAGATTCTCGTTGGGGTAAGTATGCTTTGACCAAATTTGGCGCATGCATAACTTCCTCCCTCTCTTTTCTATGCTTTCAATAAATGGCATCCTCCTATTTTGATGGAGTCGATTGCCTAGGTAGTTAGGGTTAATTAGTAGTTTATCTCTCTATAAATAATGGTTAGATGCCCCTTTTCATAAGGTTGGATGTTCTGAGATTGTACTTGCATTTTCCAGTTTTAGTAATACAATCATATTGCTGAAATGTTGTAATCATGTTTCAAGAAATAATATGATATTATGATTTGTTGCAATTGATTTAGGTTAAGGAAGACTCATTCAAGGGGGCCCACTTGGTGAGAATTCCACCCATTTAGTTTAAAAGTTATTTTTTGTTCAGTAATTAGTTTCAGTTTCAGCAGTTGTCTGTTCCTACAGCCAGTGAAATTATGTTTTGTGATTGTTCCTACAACCAAGGAAGACACAGTAGTTTCCTGTCTGTTTGATGGGATTTCCATTTCTATCTTTCATTTCCATCCAATTGTTAATGCTTAGTGTAGTTGTTGATTCATGCTCAGTGCTCAAGTTGATTTCTTTCCAACATTTTATTTCCAGTACCGTTTCTTTCCTAGTTTATGGATGACTGTAGTAAAGTACTAGTGCACATACAGTGCTGACCCATTTCAAGTTTATGTCCCTGGGTTGACAATGAAATGCACCTTCATGATGAGTAAGATAGCTACTTAGTGTAGATGTCCAATCTCCAAGTCACAGCTCTAAGGGATTAGTTATTAAACCATTAGAGGAGGCCAACAACCATTTTGATTTTGGTTGATGGTGGAAACTTGCTTTTGAAGGGATGGAACGGTTTGGAAGAGTTGATTTATGAGAGGATCATTGCTTGTGTTATGAGATAGAAGTGAAAAAGGTGAAGGAGTGTATGTGTTCATAGGACAAGTGAATTGAATGCTTATAGGTGGTAAAGTGGTAGGAGATATGACATGTGATGCCACATAGGAGCTAGGGATGCTAGCAGAAATACCCAAGGAAGGAATCACATTACTAGTTGGTTGCATTGTTGTGACTTGAGGATTGGTACAGGTAGGTATTGGGACAATTGTTGTGGGAGGAGGAATTTGAGTTCCTCCTTGCCTCGTGACATTGCTTGTAGGTAAAGGAGCACTAGTGGTTGGAGGGAGGTGTTTTCCAAAGATTTGAACTATGTTTTTCACAAGGTCAAGTCCATCTTCACTTTCAAGAATGCAGTGAATGTTATCTATAGTAGGGATGGTGGTGGTTGAAATCTTGTCATTTTGCACTTGATGTTGTAGGTTAGCTAGGTCCTCATGAATTGAATTGTGTTTTCTTGTGAGATATTATCAATCCTTGTTTCAACTTGCATACTAATTGAAGGTAAAGAGTTGTTAAGGGTATGATCCATACCTAGTGTACTAGTGTCAATACTAGGAGTGAAAGAACTACACAAGCCAAGATCCACAACAATTGTGCTAGCGCAAGATGACATGAGTCTCAAACTTCATCTCACTACAGTATTAGCAATAAGATGCCAAATACTCATACAAGGGCTACTAAATGTGAGATGAATGCTAATGCAATATAAGCTAAGAACACTGAAATGACTATAACAGAAATTTTGTAAACTAAAACATAAAGCTATAAACAGTAAACAAAAACTCAAAAATAGAACTTTAAATACTAGAAAATGCAATTCAAAATGTGCACATGGACTGATTCGCCCAAGGTGGCAAATGAGTCCCAATAGGGATTTTATTCAAAATTTTCAAAAAAATAAGTTATTTTTTATGCTTTTTATGTTGGATGATCTATATACTGAGTGTAAATGTAGATTTTGTTTGATTTTCAGTGAAATGAGATGCTAAAATGTAAGCTATATGAACTTTCACTAATGCAAAATTAGAAACCCTAGAATGCCAATTAACTAATGCAAACCCTAATGCAATGTTAATGCAAGCCAAATCTAGGATGATGATGCACTCCAAATCATAATTTTAATGTTCTAAATGCAAGTTCACCAAAATGAAATGTAGAAAAAGTGGTATGGTGCTATCGTATGGTTTTAGGACATAAAGCACACCCACTTTCCAATTTCATTCAAGGATAACCCTAGATATCTCAATGCAAAGGAGAAAGAGATCTTGCAATAGGGATGTCTTAGGGGCTAATTGTAAACTAATAAGGGGTTCACTACCAAGTTAAGACTTGGAAAGAAAAATGCAATGCAAATCAAAATGCTTATGAAATATGCCCCTTAAATTTTTTCTTGAATTTTCAATAACAACAAGCACCCGTTAAGGAGCACCCCAAATCTTAAACAACTGGAAATAATCTTTCACCAAGAATGTTCACCAAGATCCTTCAGAAGGTGAGGTGATAACATATGGTGATGGAATTTAAGCAACAACTGAATGTGAATTACAAACTGAAATGAAGGTAGGCGATGATCTGACCATAAAGAATTCTACACTACCATTTATTCAGTGGGGGGAAAGATATTACAATGCAAAACAATTCATCTGCTTCTCAGCAGGCATCCACTCAACAATGGGAATTCACCACTTTTCAGTGGGTGAGAAATGAGAGATTTAAATTTTTTCTTTTCTCCACAGTGGCGATAAACCATCTAGGTGTTACAATGTGTGAAAATTAAACACAAGTAAAAGTAGCAAATTAAATGACTGGAACAGTACTACTGTTTACAGTCTTACAATGATAAATAACTACAAATTACAAGTATTTTTACAATATTAACAAAGCCAAATGAATGAAGATGACTTCTCAACTCCAAATCTTCTCAACTACTGAAGAACAAGCCAAAATATGATATACTGACGAATCTGATATAAAATCAACAAATTGAGATTTCTTACTAGCAACAAGCCATCAATAAATTGTTCATATCTTCACCCCAAAAGCTCTTGTCTTCTCCAAATGGATTGCACATGAACTAGCAACATATATTCCCATGAAATATTGCATAGCTTGGAAAGAACTAAGTCTGATATAAAATGCCAATAATTTAAAATGCAAACCAACATCTATACAACACATAATAATACTTATTTCTATCTCAAAACTCCTAGGTTGCACTCCAAACTAAAAGTGAACACATGCTAGAGCATGGCGACCAACTCACATGAGTTATACAATGCAAAGCTAACAAGAAATTGAAAGCACAACCTCCAATGATCAACAAGAGAGAGGGTACGACCCTAGAGGAAGGGAAACCTCTCTAGGAAATTGAGGACTCCAAAATAAATTCTGAAATCTTGTAATTATGGATGCCACTAACATAAGAATCAATGGAACCAATACCCATAAGTAGATTAAAATCATACAAAAAGTTGTATTTGAAAATCTCCTTCAACCATGATATAACTAGCAAACACAAATTGGAAATTATTACCAAAATCTTCAATGTTGATGCACAATATGCACTTCTGAATGAAGCACACTCCCATTTGACCATCTAGGGAACCATAGTTTTAGGTGTGAAGAATGGTGTAAAAGTGCTAAGCTTCCCCTTAGTCAGGTTTTGAATTCAATCTAGCAACATTTCGATACGATAAACAATAGATGCCAAAAGCTGGAGCAAACACTCTCTTAAATAGAATTCTTAGATGAC